>RJWJ010008260.1:29395-54235 GCA_004363605.1 Indri indri | reverse complement strand
TAATTGGACAGCTAAAAATATATATAGAGAAAAAAATTAGCCGGGCATGGTGGCACATGCCTGTAGTCCCAGCCAGTCGGGAGGCTGAGACAGTAGGATTGCTCGAGCCCAGGAGTTCGAGGTTGCTGTGAGCTAGGCTGACGCCACGGCACTCGCCCCAGGCAAGAGAGTGAGACTCTGTCTCAAAAAAAAAAAAAAAAAAAAAAAAAAATGTGGAACTCTCTGTATTATTTTTATATTTCTATGAGTCTAAAATTATTTCAAAATAAAAAGTAAATAAGGGCCGGGCGCAGTGGCTCACGCCTAATCCTAGCACTCTGGGAAGCCGAGGCGGGCAGATTGTTTGAGCTCAGGAGTTCGAAACCAGCCTGAGCAAGAGCGAGACCCCGTGTCTACTAAAAATAGAAAGAAATTAATCAGACAACTAAAAATATACAGAAAAAATTAGCCGGGCATGGTGGCACATGCCTGTAGTCCCAGCTACTCGGGAGGCTGAGGCAGAAGGATTGCTTGAGCCCAGGAGTTTGAGGTTGCTGTGAGCTAGGATGACGCCATGGCACTCTAGCCTGGGCATCACAGTGAGACTCTGTCTCAAAAAAAAAAAAAAAAAGTAAATAAGGCTGGGCACAGTGGCTCACTCCTGTAATCCTAGCACTTTGGGAGGCCAAGGGGGTAGGATCACTTGAGGCCAGGAATTCGAGACCAGCCTGAGCAACATGGTTGACCCCATCTCTACAAAAAATAGAAAAATTTGCCAGGCATCGTGGCACATGTCTGTAGTCTGAGCCACTCGGGAGCCTGGGCAGGAGGATTGCTTGAGCCCAGGAGTTTGAGGTTGCTGTGAGCTATGATGACACCATTGCACTCTAGTCTGGGAGACAGAGCAAGACCCTGACTCCAAAAAAAAAAAAAAAAATTAAAAGTGAACAAACAAACAAAAAGATATGAGTAGTCTTGCTACAAAAAATAACATACAGCCTAAAATTTGTGTTAATTTTATGAGACAATCATAAAGTAGAATAAATGAAACAATCCTCCAAATTGCTAAGAGTCCAATTCCCACTTCTCTCAAGGGCTGCAGATGCGTATCAAGGGAAAAACTCTGAGCTGGATATTCTACTGCCCGCCAGCCATATGACGCTGGGAAAGTCACTTCAACCTCTCTAAGCCTCTGTCACACCTATCTCACAGCGTAGTATCATACGCTTATAGACTACAGAATGCTACACAAATATTCATTGTTGTTATTTAAATTTTTATTTTCTTGAACTGCATTATCTTCATTAATGCAAGGAATAACTCTGAGAATGATTAACTATTTGGATTTTTTCAAGTTTGTGAAATCATCAAATTAATCTCATACTTCCCAGTAGGGATCCAGATTTAACCAACAGATTTATATAATAATAAATATAATTTTTACATGTTATCTTCCTGGGTAATGCATTATAAAAGTACTATAATCTAAAAAATGTTGTATGCTTAGCCTTTTCCTATAAAGTGCATTAATTGGATTGGTGAACCTGTTACTTTAAAATTAGTTTTGTTAATTCTTGAGACCTAGTTCAACACTTGAAATGTCTAATAAAGTTTGATGGGGTATAAATATACAGTTCAAACAAATAATTTGGCATCGTATATAAAATATGCTAGATGAAATATATTTTACCCATTGACATTAAAAACAAAATAATAGCTCTTTTGAGGAAGAAAGGCAATTAAGTCAGGAATTTCACAAAATCCAAAAGATGAATATTGAGAACCAAAAGCAAATTTTAAAGTCTGACAAAGAAAATGTATCTTTCATAAAACTGGAAACTGATGTGTACTTATAAATGATGCATCACAAAATTTTTTTTATAACTTTAATGCTTCAAAATCCATTATCATTCCTCTGTCTCCCATCAAGTATAATCTTAGGGGAAAAATTACGTTATTTTCTGGATTAAAACTTAGTGTGTATAATCTTAGGGGAAAAATTACGTTATTTTCTGGATTAAAACTTAGTGTACAACCTAAAGGATGATGGAAAAACAGAGTGCAAAAGTAATCCTCTCAAATGAAGTCTTTATCCATTAAAACCTCAAGGAAATCCATTTCAACATGGCAGCTAATTTTGTTTCCCAAAGAATGTATTTCTAGACCAAAAAAAAACCCAAAAAAACAAAAAAACCAAGAATGATTCATGTGCACAGTTAAAATAAAAATCAAAAACACTAAGAGGAATCATATAAAAATAACATGCAGTAAGACATTATCTTTAAAGTAGAAAGAAAAGCAGGATTTTCTCTGTGGCCCTTTCAAAGTTCTCACAGTGTTCTTCATTTAGCAACAGTCTACTCACTTCCGCTGGGTATGGTCCATGCCACTGTTTGGTATTCCTTCCAACTTTGCATTTTTCTGCCCACAGATATTTCCATAGCTGTCGTATCCTGATACTAGTCTTGCTGCTGCACCTGTTGCTATTGAAAAGCCACAAATAAATCCCTAGGAAAGAAACAGAAAAAAAAAACATACAAATAAACCATCTCAATAGCAACAGTCACTAGTTGGTACGATAATAAGCTTCTTTTGTCTGTTGAAGGGAACAAAGAGCTATCTTTCCTTATTGCAAACACTATTCCTCTGTTTTCCTTGGATTGCACATAAACAATACAAAGAAGTCCACCGGGAAACACTATTTAGTATCATAACGAAACAAATCCCAAGCTTTTACATCATAAGATCGTCTTTGCATTTTATAATAATAATAATAGCAGCTTCTCTGTATTGAACATCTGCTCTGTGCCAGGCTGTGAACTAGTTGCTTATCATACATTATCTCTAATCTCCGTGAGGAGGAAACTGAGGCCCAGAGAGGTTAAATAAGTTACCCAAAGCCATCAAAGCTGGAGTCAAACCCAGCTTTCTTCATTCTTTAGTTTTATTTGGTTGTAAAGGAGTTCTGTTAAATAAACAGTAGCAAAGGATGAAAGAAAAAAATCCAAAGAACAATAGGTATATGGGTTTTGAATCATTATCATTTCAGTGCACGCAACACTTTCCTTCCTGCAATAAAGCTGTATACAAGCCAAGAATTACATCATGAAGCACTGCCATGCTCTTAATGTTGGCGAACGAAGCAGAGTAAGGCACTGGCATCGTGTGCTGTGAAGGTCACTTCATTTCATGGGAATATGCTTCCTCACAATCAAAGGCAAATGGCAGACACTTCAGAATCGCATCATGCTTGCTAAGTCAAATGTGTTCAGACCAAAACAAAGCAACAGAAGCCTACATTTAACAGAAGGCTACTGGGTGTGAGGAAAGGAATCAAGGTGAATCTCAACTGATAAATTGATTGGGGTTAAGAGATATTCTTTCACCCTGGTCATTAAAAGGTTGAGTTTTTGTTATCTTTAGTAAAATGACTAAGAAGGCAGAGATTATCACTATTTCATTCATGACAGCCCAGTATCGTAAATAGTACTTATCTAAATAGCCCTGCTAGATCTCAGGCCTAGAGCAGTAAATATAACAGTATTAGATATATTAGTATGTAATTCCTCAAAGAAAAGTATTTCCCCCTTAAATATAGTTACCTAAAAAAAAAGCAAACAAGTTCTTTTCTAAATAACCCCTGTACTTTCATTGAGCAGGTAAGGAAGGTGAGAGTGCAGAGTAGAGAGTGTAGCTCTAGTCAGCAGAAACTTCTTGAAACTACACTTTGTAAGAAAGTAGACTCGGAGTAGGGACTACCCCGACTTGCTACTCTCTAGCTCTCTGATCCTGGACAAGTTACTTCAACTTTCTGCCTCAATTTACTCACCTATAAAATGGAAATAATGAGTGTGTGGCTCATCAGGATGTTGTAGGGATTAAATGACATAATCCAGTAAGGTGGTTAAGAAACCTGCCTGGCACATAGTAGGAGCTCAATAAACATTATCGTTATTAGAAATGAGAACATGCTATAAGGGAAATATGGTGAGGTTTAGGGTCAGATAAACCTGCATTGGTCGATGCAATGCTGATGCCTCCATTTTCTACTTGTGTGACCCTGGACAAATTTGCTTAATTCTCTGTGCCTCAGTTCAACCATCTATAAATTGGAGCTAAAACCACTCACCACAGAGGCTGTTGTGAGAATTACATGAGATAAGACATGTAAAGTGTACGACTCAACAAATGGTAGTACCCTCCTGCCTCACAGCGGTGGCTGACTGCTAGCACCAGGGTTAGGCACAGCTGGCCACTACTCGCTCATTCGCACTCATGCTGTCACCCCTTGCCCCCTGACTCCTCCAAGGACAGGGTAGGGCCATCAAGCCGACCTCAGAACTTCAACCCAATTTTAAGATGTGAGAAAAAAATATTTAATCTTCTACATGCATACACACATACAAATCAGCATGCCATTTAAAGCATATTCTTGAACCCCAAATTAGGAAACCAAGAACTGGGCAAAAACTGGGAAAGGAGGTTAAGTATTAGGAGGTTTAATGGCTAACTTTTCCAATACATTTCTTTAACAAGCAGCATCACAGAGTAATAGAAATGGAATGGACTTAGTATTCAGAAAGACCGGGATTCAAACCCTCGTGCTACCACTTACTGTGTGATTCTGATCCAATTACTTTCTTAGACTCTCTTCCCTCCTCATCTCTAACACAGAGTAATACCATCTATCTCGCAGCCCAGTGATGAGAACTAAATGAGGTAACACTTCTACAATTCCTAGCTGAATGTCTGGTACATGGCAGGTGATCAATAAATGGTAGCTGTTGATAGCAAATTTGGGGAAAGTGAGACTAAAGAGGTTAACAACAGTAACTGGAGACTAACAAAACCCCCTTCAGTTTTCTCTTTTAGAACAAAAATTTCTAGGGGAAAAAGTAAGAAATAATGTCAGTAATTTTGTTACTACAACAAAAATACTTTCAGACCACAATTACAGTCTTCTTTCACTACTAGTCTAGAATAGCAAAGCCGTTGCTTAATTAAATGATGGTGTTCTTTCACTTTTTATAGGAATTTTCTTCTTATGTTTGGTAAGTACGTTGTGTTACAGATTCCTTTAAATGGTTTCTGATTTCCCTTTCTGACTATTTTTTACAGTACTGTTGGACGTGTGGGTTTTTTTCTTTATCATAAGCCACCTCATATCCCTCTGGGATTTAGGGAGGGTATAAATTATAAGGGCATATATATATAAAACACACACACATACACACACACACACACACACACACACATATATATATATATGCTAAAATGGGACAGTGACATATTTTCACACAGGCCATTTAAACTTTTTAGTAGCTTCCAGAAGTATTTGAGTAGAGAAAGCGAGAAGCTGCAGGGGGAAAAGGAAGGAGAACAGTAAGCTAATAAGATGGGAAGAAACTATGACTATTATCCTAGGGACTTCCCATATGGTACAAGCACTGACAATGGGGAACTAGGCCAAATATAATTAAAAATACCATCTCTTTAAAAATAAAAATTCTAAAATCCAAATGCGGGAAGCAATACAGTTTCAGAAGTGAAAAAAATGTGGTACACGAAATTAAATAGGGTGGGAGGGAAATTTTACAGAATACACTTAATAATTTAATGGCTCCACAGAGAGGGAAGGGAAAAGGCATTCTGTAGAAGGAAATCACATTAATGAAGCAAATGATAAGGGGGATAAGGAAAGCTTTTATAAGCATGTCGTAGGAAGCAATCACTAGAGAGAAAGTAAGACTATTAGCAAGGAAGAGAATCATGGCTAAAATCTTAAACCGACTGAGCTATGGAAGTGCTTTCAACATGGCTATTTTGAGAGAGGAGGAACAGACAAATCTACTCACAAACAGAGGGTGACTCAAATCAGATAAAGACATATAGGGACCATAGGCCATAGGCAAAGACCTGGCAACTAATAAGTACCTATTGCCTAAGCGGAAAGAAGACCATTTGCTAATTAATGAACTATGCTCATATTCCCCTCATATCACAAGGTCTCCTTCTACTTAAGTAAGAACTTTTGCTTGGTTTTATTCACTCTTGGTCAAAAAATAGGACATACTTTTATTTCATAAGCATGTCCGAATTTTAGACTTCGAGCCTTTGCTAATAAGCAGCTGAGCAAAGCAGAAGGTCTTAGTTTTGATTAAAAAAAGGTTAACAAAAACAGGTATGGGGGGATGGGAGGTAATGTATGAATTATGGCAAAATGTTTCAAAATAAAAAGATGGAGGAAAAGTTATTCTTATAGCCCTCTCTTAGGGATTAATAAAAACATGCTGACTCTCTTTTTCTCAAATACCACTTCCTTTACCTCTATTCATCCCGTCATCCCGTATGTCAATCAGTGCTTAGGGTCAATCTCCTAAAAACTGATTTATAAAATTTTGGAGGAACATTGGCTTCTGTTCCTCCTCTGAGAACCCTGAGACAAGGAAGGCTATTAGAACCCAGCATACAGAGTAGGGTTAGAAGGCCTGATGCACAACTAATATTTCTGCAAATAAACTAAAAAAAAAATAAAATTCAAACTTTTGCCAATCTTCTAGATTTCTAGATTTTTAAAAAGTTTAATAGGATGCATTGCTCTAAGAAAGATGAAAAAAAAAATAAGAATACTGGAAGTCTAGGAAATATCCACTCACTAAGCATTTACGGAGTATGTACAAATGCAAGTTTTACTCTAGAAGAATTGAAATGCTCTCCAAAGAGAAGAAAATAACGGGACACGAAGGAGCAAAATCAGAGGCTCAGTTTCATGGGCAGCTCGAGCAATGAAAAAAACACAGACCAGGAACACTGAGAACGACCCAGGTTTTGCCGCAAACACTCCTTACGATCCTGGGCAAGCAACTTTGAATTCCCTGAGCCTTGATTTCCTTACCGGTCACTCGGGGGTGGGGAACCTGCAGCCTCAAGGCCACATGTGGCCCTCCAGATCCCCAAATGCAGCCCCTTGACTGAATCCAAACTTCACAGAACAAATCCCTTTAATTAATCTCTAAAGCCCCTCCTCTTCCAAAATTTTATATTTCTAAGGGAAAGCTGACACAGAGTGAAAATTTTAAGAGTATACTTGCAGGGAGAAGCTCATACCCACTTGGTTTACTAGTGACTGAGAAAAAAGCAAGAGTAGATTAAAAACAAATGGATTTAACGGAACTATAGCCTTAAAAATGGTTAAAATGGTAAATATTGTTATCTACATTTTATCACAATATTTTAAAAAAGAAAAAAAAAAAAAAGAAATGGGCTTAACAGAAAATAGGTAGTCATTTGGATTAGGTAACCCTATGGTAAGTTGTTCTTCCTGTTCCATGATCCTGGCAAAGAACAGACCATCAAACAGGTGACCAAATGCTGCAGTGAATCTCTCACTTTATGCTGCATGCTCAACAATACTTAATGAGGTAGAAACATCATGCCCCAGGAAATAGACGAATGCTATAAAATAAAAAAGGTCCTTGAAAGCAGTCTGAAGGGACAAACTATGCAATGATGTCTCCTAAATCCAGCTCTAGTCCAGATCATTCTCCAAAATTCCAACCCTGCATTTCCAACTGCTTATCCTTACAGAGCATGCATATCCAAAACTCGGTTTCTCATTTTCCATTTCCCTGAACTGTTTCCCTTTCCTGCATATACTCTATCTCCATTAGTGGCGCCACTTACCTCCTGGACTGCACATACAGGATACGGAGTAGAGGACTCTGCAGTCTCCTCTCCCCAGGCTTTTCTGCCCCTCGCCCTAGCTTCCTAACGCTCCACTAGAGGAATAGGTGATGGTAAGCTACTCAGGTGGATCCGGAGACATTGAAGAGACCGCATTTTACTGGCAAGTAAGGTTACATGCTACAGGTCCACATTCTGAACAACTTTTTCTGTTGTTCCCAATTCTAGGCAACAAGGTAGGGTCTACCTCTTGAGGCCTCACCTTCTTCCTTTTCCCTCCTCAGTTCAATGTTGCTACTATGTAATCTCAATAGCTATTGAACATATCTCTGTGCCTTTGTTTCTTTATCTGTGAAATGGGAATGATGATAATAATAATGTATACTTCCTTAGGCAGCTGTGAGAATTAAATGCGTTTCCATGTGTCAAGTGCTGAGAACAGTGTCTAGTCCGTAGTAAGCAGCAGTTAACTATCAGGGTAAGTTGTAGGAGGTCCCTGTATCTTCTGTTTTCCGTGGTAAGCACTCATGCTAGGGCCATCCAGCCCCCTCTCTTTTCTGCCCTTTGCGATAAGCTGATCTGTGCAGATCTGGTCCATGTGGATCTCCGTTCTCTCTTCCTTTCTTCTCTTCTGACACATTACTGTCCTTGAGACAGAGTGAAGTCAGATCATCCTAGGTGGGAAGGAACCTTAGCCCACGTGGCTCAAGCTTCATTCCATGATTCATTTTTACCAGAAAATGCTTTATTGAGCATAATCAGGTACCTGTTCAGCTACTAATAAAGCGGTTCTTTGTTTATCCATCCCACTCTTGTTCCCTGATGTGTACAGAAACCGTGGCTGAGAATCTAGGAAGAGCTGGGAGTAAGATTTGAGCTGAAAAGCCCTATCCCGAACCCCTAATATAGGAACCTCCTAGTCATCCTTGATCTGTCTCTCACTTGCCTGCAACATGGACACCACCACTGATAAATGTTCTTGATCTACTTCTTCAATCTCTCTCTGCCTCTCCTTAACCACTACCTTATTTCAGATTTTCCACCTTTTATCTGGACCATTGCATCAGCCTCCGAAGGGGTCTGCCTAAAATCTCTTCCCCCTTCCAAGCCATCTTTAACATTAGCCGCCAGGGTCATCTTTCTAACCCCAGTCACATTACTTCTTGCTCCACACTTTCCAGTGGTTTATCAGTGCCTACAATAGTAGGTCTCAACCTTGGCTGAACATCAGAATTGTAGGGATTATGTTGGAATCATTGAGGTAGGGCCAAGAAATGAGTTTTTGAAAAAAAAAAAAAAAAAATCCCAGCTGATTCTAACATGCAGCTAAGGTTGAGAACCACTAGTTTACGACCTTAATGAAAAATAGAAATTTAGAAGTGTAACACTACATGTAATTTTTTAGAGCAGGATTAAGTATATGCCCAGTCATTTCAAAATATTGATGAAAGTTCAAATGTGGAAGATAGCTCCCAAGAAGGCTGATAGCAAGTGACTTTGAAAAACACTCTAAATTCTAGACAATTCAAGCATTAGAAAAACCTTGAAACTAAGGGACGAAATAAAAGAGAAGTACAAATATTGACAGAGAGATGAACATGTGTAAATAAAGATTTAATGGTAAAGATAAGTGAAAGATGACAAGCTCTTAAAATATTTAAGAGCTAGAGCATAGGTATCAAGGAATAAGCAAAAAACTAAAGGTAAAGACAGAGGATAAAGATATGGTTTGAATATTAGGCTACAAGATAACTGAGAAATAATCTATAAAAGAAGGAGAGAGCTGGGCCACTAGGACATAGCCAGAAAGTTCCAGTTCCTTTTCTATCTTTGCCACTTTTTTCCAGCAGTATATTCTTGCACAAGCTAATATTTAAGCTAACTATACCTTGTCTATAAGCTGGGGATAAAACCTATCTTATAGGGTAAACGGGAGAATTAAATGAGTTAAATACATATATGAAAATGTCAAACATAGATTAATGCCCCCAAAATGTTTATTGAATGTTTCTTTTAAAAGTACTATAGAATAAAATCCAAAGGAAGTGGGGGTGAAGGGGGAACTTCTAAAAACCATATAAAGCAAATACTCAAAAGCCAAAAAACTTTGAACCTAGGTTTTGCCAGCAGGATGGAGAACAGAACTTTGAGATTTCTTCAGTTTCCAAATGGTAAAACTTGATGTTACCACAATTCCATAAAGCTAACCTACTAAAAGAATTATTCCAAAACAAATAGCACTATGCCTGCATTTAAAAGTATACACAGTGGGTCTTAATTACCATCATGTTGAAATCAACATTATATTAATTACCATTGCATTAAAATGTTTCAGTAAACAACCAACTCCTTAGTCTCAAGTCACTCCCAAATCAGCCTATTAACGTTAATGATTGCACTTTCCTGAGCTATTTTAGCACAGAAAATCAAAAGCACCTTGGGTGGGATGGTACATGTTTTTGTAAACATAATTCTGAAAGGTCAGCTGCCATTGTCCGAGGGTTACATTCAGGGAGTGGGGAAAAGCTGTGGACTGATTCTGCTAGCAAGAAGTCTTTTCTACACTCTGCATGAATATTCTGGCATGTCGCATTTCAGGTGCCATTCCATGTACACTAACTAAACTCTTGAAAAATATAAGTCCTACATTAGGAAATGGGTATTTAGACCTTTTCTAAATATCCTAAATTTGGTGAAATTATGCTTTGATCTCTGGCTGGGCGCAGTGGCTCACGCCTGTAATCCCAGCACCGTGGGAGACGGAGGCAGGAGGATCACTCACGGCCAGGAGTTCAAGACCAGTCTAGGCAATACAATGAGACCCCGTCTCTACAAAAAAACTTTTTAAAAAGTAGCCAGGAGTGGTAGCCTGTGCCAGTAGTCCCAGCTACTCAGGAGGCCGAGGTGGGAGGATCACTTGAGTCCAGGAATTTGAGGTTAAGGTGAGCTATGATTGTGCTATTACACTCCAGCCTGGGGTACAAAGTAAGACCCCATCTCTAAAAATACAAAAAAAAAAAAAAAAAAAAAAAAAGAACCCAATTCTTATTTTACTGGATTTATTGGATCCCACTAAAACGTACTACTTTCTTTTTCTCAGTTCAGGTGCAAAACTGGTGCCTACATTTGTGCCTATTAGCCAAGGTTAGGGTCGTTCTGTGATTCGCAAATGGCACAGGCAAGGCAGGTGGTTACAGGAAGACACAGAGTAAGATTTTCCTAAAGAGCATCTATAAACGGTATGGGAAGAAGGGGGTTAAAAATACTCACACAATAAGAAAAAGGCTGCTGCCTGAAGTAGCATAATTGCATTTTGAGTTGTAAAAGGCTAAGAGAGAATAATACTGTGTCTGCACCATCCCCCTGAGGAAAAGGAAATAGGGTGGCAGAAAACAGCATTGGCCTGGAAGTGAAGAGACCTGGGCTCTGTTCCCAGCTCTGCCTTTAACTAGCAGTGTGGCCTTGGGATGGTCACTTCCATCTACAGGTCTGATGTTTTTAATTCGTAAAATGAAGGCGATGTACCAGATGAGGATTTCCAAGTCCTTTCTAGCTCTAATATCAGCCAGCTCTAAAACAGCAGTTTTGTATCTTTTTTCCTGCCCAGCACACTGATTCTTTAGGAAAATCTTACTCTGCCCAGCACACTGGCAATGACTCTAAAGCCACTGAGGTCTGCGTCAGAAATGGGTATGCAATTGAATAAGCACACCCTCGACACCGTGCACCAGGGTCTCTGCTCCTCCATCCTCTATACCCACTGGAAAATCACCAGGTCTCTTGATCTCCAATCAAAAGATGCCACTCATTGCAGTAGACACAACAGACAGCAGGGGCCTGGTGTCGGCAGAAGCAAGAAGGAGTAGTGAGCAACTAGCCTCCCACCTAGGAAGAATTAAGGAACACCAAGTTCCTGAGAGGAGAACTGACTGCCCCAAAGATAACCATCAGGTTCCTGTGACTGCATTGGGTGAATACTCAGGGCTCGTGACTCCATGGCCACTGTTCTGCTCACCACCCCACCAAGATCACTGTTCACAGAGACATATGTCAAATGATCTGCTTTCTGAAATGATCTAGTGAATGAGATAGGAGTCTCAGTTGTTCCTTAATTTTGATCTCAGTTTTCACATAGGAAAAATAAAGTCAGGAGGGATACCAAATACCACCGAACTGTCCGAGGCAAAAACAACTTGCCTCAATGGTATCCTAGCCCCTAAATTATAAGCAACACAGGAGGGGTAAAGTACACACACACACATACATAAAACAAGCTTCCCCATCAAACCACCTCCCATCACTCCCTCAGACCACGAGTTCAGGGTCAGATCATCTGCAAGAGCTTCCTTACCATCCCAATGCAGAAGAGGATAAAGAGCAGCAGCCATGGTATGTCCGTGCAGCTACGGTCCTCCAGAGGCTTCCATTCTCGTTTGGAGCTCTAATGAAAAATACAAATAAGAGTGGTAAATGTTAAGTTTTGTTGGAATTAGAAAGGCACAAACACATCATTTGTATCTAAGATCCCTTCCTTGCCAAACAAGTTTCTACTGAACCTTTAAGACACAACTCAAATATTTGTCACCTTTTCTGTGACGTTACCCTAACTCACTCGGCCAATGCTCCCACCCCTCTTCCTGGCCAGGCAGAGTTCTGAGTTCATTGCTTTTTTAGTGCCTCTATTAGAGTATTTAGTGTGTTGAATTGTTATTCTTATTTCTTACACTGTGTCCCTGACAGATTGTGAGCATCAGAAGGGAAGAAACCAGTCTCAGTTCCCAGCATCTAACATGATGACTGAGGGCTCATCATATATACTCAGCAAGGGCTTTTGAAAAACAAATAAACAAGCCAGGCATGGTGGCTCACGCCTGTAATCCTAGCACTTTGGGAGGCCAAGGTGAGAGGACTACTTAAACCCAGGAGTTTGAGACCAGCCTGGCAATAGTGAGACAGCATCTCTACAAAACATAAAAAAATTAGCTCAGTGTGGTAGCGCATGCCTGTAGTCCCAGCTACTCAGGAGGCTGAGGCAGGAGGATCACTTGAGCCCAGGAGTTTGAGGTTGCAGTGAGCTATGATAATGCCACTGCACTCTAGCCCAGGAGACAGAGCAAGATCTGATCTCCAAAAAATAAAAATAAAATAAAATAAATAAACAAATGAACAAACTCTTCCAACTTCAATCTTAGTGCTAGGTTTTTCTTTGTATGTCCAGGTGCTAGACTTAAAAAAAAAATTTAGAACATGATTTATGTTCTCTTCTAGGAAAGATACCCATCAAAATGAATTTCTTTTCAGAGGTAGATTCTTTTTTTTTTTTTTTTTTTTTTGAGACAGAGTCTCACTCTCTTGCCTGGGGTGAGTGCCGTGGCGTCAGCCCAGCTCACAGCAACCTCAAACTCCCGGGCCCGAGCAATCCTACTGTCTCAGCCTCCCGAGCAGCTGGGACCACAGGCATGCGCCACCATGCCCGGCTGATTTTTTTCTCTCTATATATTTTTACCTGTCCAATCAATTTTCCTTCCATTTTTGGTAGAGATGGGGTCTCGCTCTTGCTCAGGCTGGTCTCGAACTCCTGAGCTCAGAACGATCCGCCCACCTCGGCCTCCCAGAGTGCTAGGATTACAGGCGTGAGCCACCGCGCCCGGCCCAGAGGTAGATTCTTTAAAGTCAGATAAAATTCAGGAAGAAAAAATTTAAGTTTTTATAGATAGATCTGAGCAACTCTTAAACAATCCATGAAAATCCATGAATTTTCATTCTGCTCCTGGAAAATGCTAAAAGAGTTAGTTGCCAGATCAAACACAGAGATTCCCTAACTAAAGAATTAGAGGCATTCTAAAACTTAATTGGCAAAGTATTGATTAGAATTCCAATTGCATTTTTTTCTTATTTTAATCCTTTTAGGTTCTCAGGTCAGCTCACAAATCAAAATGTAACTGAAATAACACTCCTGAGCTTTCTACCGAACAAAAATCCCTGAGTCTCACAAGGTCTCCTTGAAACAGTAAACAGAGAAGGGAGAGAGAAGGTAGCCCTGGGAAACCTCTGGGGAAGGTTCCTACAACAAAGAGGTTGAGATCCTCCAGTGGCTTCCACGACAAGATCCAGGAAGCTGTCTGGAGAAGGCCTGTCAGTGGGA
Organism: Indri indri; assembly: GCA_004363605.1. NCBI lineage: Eukaryota > Metazoa > Chordata > Mammalia > Primates > Indriidae > Indri > Indri indri. Next base: position 40,428 of record RJWJ010008260.1, on the reverse strand, counting down.
AAAGGCACCAGCAGGACAGCCAGAGATAAGGGAGCCCTCTGATATCATTAGCATTTAGAGTGTAATCAGGCTTAGTTCTCCCTTCCTCTAAAACTAGGTATCCTTTGATAACCTGATAAAAGCTATAGATTCTTTTCTTGGAATGTAAGCATATATTTACATAATTTTCATAAAAGTTTAGGGAATTCCAAAGGTTAAGAAACTCAACTTTAAAATACCTGCCTATCAACAATGAGGGCAGAGAATTTGAGCTACAACCACTTCTTAACCTCTAAAGTGTTAAGCAGACAAATGTCTCATTACCAAAAAAAAAAAAAAGAAAAGAAAAAACCAGAAAGAAACCCAGCTTGTTCCCAGACACCCACACAGAAAACAAAAGAGCACTAGTTAGTCATGGAAAAAAACCTTACCCCAAGACTCTAACTAGCATTAAAAACCGAGAATGAGTAGGCAGTTTTATCCAGAGGAATGCACCACTGTGGCATAACAGATAAAGGACTTGGTCTCTCTCTGGCTCTGTCATTAGCCAGCTGCAGGACTTTTGATAAATCCCTTCATCTCTCTAGGTGGCAGGAAGGAGTTAGTTTGGATCTCTTAGGTTCCTTCTAACTCTAAAAAATCTATGATCAGGAACACACTTTTGTGAAAACTTCTGTTATGTCTAGAAAAAAACTACAAAATAATTCAGTGTTATTCCCCGTGCTATTCGAATAAGAATGCCTGTATTGTGTGGTCTGTATTTTGGAAGACAGTTGCTCACAGTGTGAATAAAGAATGTTTCTTTGTATTAAATAATTTCAGTCTTGAGTAATATCCACTACAGTAAAACTACTTCCAAACACAGAAATTTGGACATCTCTGTGAAATTCATTATTTTTACTCTATGGTAATTTATAAAGCAAAAGCTACTTTAAAATACAATATTTATCTTAAACACTGTGTATGGGGAGGGAAGGAACTTGCCCAATGGCACGCATTTATATTATCCATGACCTCACTGAATTCTCAAAACAATTCCATTAGTTATTATTATATACTCCTGACTTTTCTATTTTATACAAGAACAAACCAACGTTCCAAGAAAATAAGTGGAAAATCTACGTCTGAAACCTGAGTCCTCAACTCTAACAGAGAGATAAAAACTGTAAAAAAGTGTTAAGGAAATGCTAAAACAAACAAACATGGTAGCAAAGATGAAGAATGCTTGTCAGGGTCATCAGTACACTAAACACAGACAAGGAAAAAAATCAGTAACCTCAAACATAGGTCAATAGAAATTACCCAAACTGAAACACAAAGAAAGAAAGTGAAAAATTTAAAACCCGAGCAGAGGATCCAAGAACTGCAGGAGGGTATCAAATTATCTAACATACGTGTAACTGGAATCCAAGAAGATAGAACAGGGCAGAGGAGATACTTGAAGAAATAATGGCTAAAAATTTTCCAAAAATAATAGAAGAATTTATACAAACTGCTGAAATGAAAACAAAAAACAAACTACCAACCCAGAATTCTGTACCCAGAGAAAATGTGTCCCAGAAATGAAGACTTTTCAAACCATAAAAACCTGAGTTTATTAGCAACAGATCTGATCTGAACTACGAGAAATGTTAAAGTTCTTCAGACACAAGGAATATGATACCAAACTTGGAGGCACAAAAAAATTTTAAAGATTTTCAAAAATGGGTAAAATGAAGGTTTGAAATTTGCCGTATGTTTAAAAACAAGGGTGTGTGGTCGGGCGTGGTGGCTCAAACCTGTAATCCCAGCACCCTGGGAGGCCAAGTCAGGAGGATTGCTTGAGCTTAGGAGTTGGAGACCAGCCTGAGCAAGAGTGAGATCCCATCTCTACCAAAAAGAAAGGGAAAAAAACCCAGCTGGGCATTGCAGCGCGTGCCTGTAGTTCCAGCTACCCGGGAGGCTGACTGAGGCAGGATAGCTTAGAGTCCACGAGTTGGAGGCTGCAGTGAGCTAGGATCACGCCATTGCACTCTAAGGCAGAGTGAGACTCTGTCTCAACAACAACAACAAAAAAACAAGGCAACTCAACATCCCTCCTCACAATCCCCTACCCTTTAAAAAAAATTTTTGTAAAAACATGGGTGTGACTATATGCATATAACAACATCACATTACATGGCCTTTTTACACACTTATACAAGGTTAATAATCTAAAAAGCAGAATTACAATTTTTAATACTTCTACTGGACCATTGAAAAATAATTCTAAGTCAGACCACAACTGGCATCTACCTTATTTGTATTATATTCATATCCTTAAAGTTAGGGAGAAACAACATTGAAGACTTTCCCATGCCTTCCTACATTTTGCACAGCAAAGATATCTAACTTTTAAGCTTCCATAATATCTCTTACAGAAGTCATGGTACTCAGAACTTGTCATAGACTCCACAATCCTATGAGCCCTAATAGCTAAACCAGGGCCTTCCAGTGAATTTGAAATGCTCTAGTAAAGGTGTGTATTTTTTAGTAAATAAACCTGTAAAAAGGTCTAACCTAAATTTCCATGTTAATTCAAATGAAGCTGTTGAGTAAATGTGTTTGTAGATAACAGTAAGGCACAAAGTAAGTGATGTGTTATAACCAATTAGACCAAATCAGTTGCCACTGGAGGGTGTCAGCAGTAATAGGGCAGGCGGGTGGGCCAAGGCCCAATTAAGTAGAAAAGGGTCTGACAGATATGAATTAGGCCAGGCAGGAAGGATTAGGAAGATACAGAAAGATCAGACAGGCAATAGCAACGATCTAGATTAAAGACAAAAAGAGTCAACTGGGTCTCAAATATAGAGGAAGGTAGAGTCCAAAGCCCTGGAAGTCAGAAGACACCCAGGTAAAATCTATTAATAAAGGCAAAGACTGAATGCTCCCTGTCCCCTTTGCATACTCTGTGTTGTTTTTTCTCCTCACCAGGATAGAGGTGCAAAGCTTCCCAAAAGATTCTTATGGTAATATACTAACAGTATTACTTAATATTATGAATCTTTCCTTGATATACCAAGTTTTTGTAGACATGGTTTCAAAGTAATGGAAAATGTATACAAAAAGGTTACACCCAATTATACTAAGCTACTTGATTTTCAGACAATATTCTTAAGCATTTCTTTGGTTCTTCAAATAAATACTGGGCACCACATAAAGAACTTGAGATTCAAAGACAGGGAAGATAGCCCCTGTCCTCAGTGAACTCTAGTTTAGTGGAAAAGTGACAAAGTACTACATCATGAGTGATGCCAAAATAGAGACACGCAAAAAGGACTGCAGGAATAGAGATAGAAACCATTAAGTAAATGTTTGTGAGATCTGTTGAAATTACCTCATAAACTTTTGCAGCTTATAGTCTGAGGCAAACACTGAAATGTTCCTTTGGTGTCTAAAACAGAATGTGTTTTGTGCCCTAAAACATACTAAAATCTCTTGCTAGCCATGAGGAGGAAATATTGACTGTCCAATAAGAATTATTACCCTCAGAAATGTTTAGTAGTAAACAAGTAGAACATTAAATTGCTTTAAAAAAAAAAAAGAAAGCACCCATTTCACACTTCATATCAAGATTTCTTTATACACTAAAGATTTCGTGGCTCCAGTCAGAAAGAGACCTTAGTCTTGGAAATAAGGAAAAATACCTTCCTTTGTTTTCTGACACAATTAGTGCAGGGCTATATTTACCAAGCCACTAGAATAATATTTTCATGTAGATGTCATTGGCAAGATCCCTACTAACAAGCAATTAAGTACTACCCGGTCACATATATTTAGATTTGGTACAACTGCGAATTTCTGACAGGCTAAACAACCACATCCTCCCTTGGCATTTCCCAGGTTAAGCCAGAGAACTGCTTTCTAGTACATTCAAAATAACAATAAATAGCAGCCTGGGAGGCTGGTCCAAAGGAAGAGAAGTGGCGTACGGGCAGGATTAAGCATGTAAATAAATAAGATTCTAATACCATTTGGGCTGGCAGTTCATGACGATAGCACTACCTGTTCTCCTGTGCTTTTTTTGTCTTAAATCAGTTGGGATGTATACAAGTATTCATTACTAACAATAAAGTAGTGAAGCTTAGAAATTTAAGCAGAATCAAGACTATCCTTACAATAAGGTTATCGACACATGCTTGCAGCACAGATCCATAACCGCTGTCTTTCCCAGACTCCAAGGAAAAGCCAGCTATGCCCGTGAAGGCCAAAGCAAGCTGAGATGTGGCCTCTCACCCAGCACAGATTCCCAGAATGTGTCCTTGGGTACTGATGGGTAACGTGTTGAATAATCAACCACCTTCCAATTTTTTTCTTGAACATAATAGTTTCTATTTCCTGGGTAACAGACCATCTCCACGTCTCATAATTCCAGCCGCTCTGCTATAGTTTTCACTGTCCCAACTACTCCTTGGCATACCCAAAAAGCCACTATAGTAGTCACTGAATGCATCTGTCTCCAAGGTCACCGCTATGTAGACATTTGTGTGATTCAAGTGCACATGTGGCAAACATTGTTCTGTGAGGACTTTATTTTGCTCCTGCCAATCTGTTTTACACAAAAACCTCCGGTATTAAAGGCAAATAGTTGTACACTCAGAATCTTCAAGGCTGCCTCCAAGGACGTACTGCTTCATTAAATTCCCCAATATGCTTTTATTTGTGCAGAGTAGTAACAACAGAATAAAAGAGCTGATGTATATCATTTTTGCCACAGTTCTCAATAGAGTGAGCAGACCCGATAGAGTTGGGTAGTAATAAAACACGGAGGCTTTCAGCCTTCTGTTCATAGCACCTGCAAATAAAGTCTCATAATAGGATTTTGAAAGACATTGCCTGTCCTTTGGGAGAGCTCTGTCAAGGATCAGGAGTGCACAACTACTTTCATTTACCATAAGTAATCCGTTTCATTTGCTAAGCCTGGTGATGGCAATTTACATCCGAAAGGTAAAAATAAAAGCATGATTGTAACAGGCAGTTAAAGGTATTAAGATACACTGAGTGGAAAGATACAGGCTTCTGTGTCCAACAGCTTTGCTTAGCTCATGAACTTTATGCTAAATCACAAACATTGATCTGTTTAAAGAAAACGGGGGAAATGGCAACTAGAGCTGTTTATAAATTAGGTATTTACATAGTGACAGAAACATCAGAGAGAGAGATGTTGCCAATAATTTCATTCTCCTTCCAATTTCCCTAAAAAGGTAAGTGTGGGCCTGTGACAAAGATGTCCTTCTTACATCAGACTCCTCAGTGACTGTCTTTCTTGCACATAAGCACATGATAATTTCTGGGCAGAGGCCAAGTTAATCGTTCTCTGCAACATCGCTAATAACATCTTTTAGTTCTATGATCAATGAAGCACAATCAAAATTATATGGACAAGTCTACAATTTTCAAACAGTATTTCTAACCTGTCTTTCTCCGGAATCAGTGGTAAGCAACTTTTTAATTTAAAATTACTCTTTAATTTTTTTAAATTACAGTTTTTATGGACTTCGTTTTTTCCAATCACATCCTCTGCCAGAATTTCTTCAATACTTGATGATACCAAGGGACAGATTAATAGAACCAAAGCTCTACTTTGTCCCTCCTGTTACAATACAGTTTCCAGATTGCTAATGGATTGACTGATTTTTCTTGCTAAAAGGTAACCATTTTTTAAAAATTTCATGGGTACTCAATCTACGATTCTTACTCTAATCTTACTTCCTTTCCATGATGGAGCAGATAAGAAATGACTTGTGAAGACCACACTGACTTATGGAGAAGAAACACAAAGATTACACTTATCATAACATAGCAAATGGGTGGGTAGAACTGAGTAAATTTATGTTTTAAATCAAAATTAGGTATTGTCCACAGCAGACATGCACAGAAATAAATATATGTTCAGTTCTATGGCTGTGGCCTAAGAACTAAATGAACGAAATTCCTATTGCAGTTAAAAAGTAGTTAAGGAATCCCCTAAATATGGATTAGGTTCCCTTCCTTTGTATTCTTACAGGGTATTATGTATATACCACCATCACAGTAATTATTCTATATTATGTGTCCCCAGCAGATTGTGATCTCCTTAAGGGTAAAGATAATGTGTCTATTTTTTGTTTATAGAAAGCACTCTAATATTCTTCAAATGAAAGCCTATTCCATTTAAATAATGTATACAGAATCTTCCCCTGGTTGAACATATAATGTTCATTCTTTCCCCCTTATGGCCTCCTTGGGGGCAGGGACTTGGTTTTTTCATAGCTATGCCCCTAGCAGTTGAACAGTGCCTACCATATAGTAGGCTCTCAGTAAATTATTATTTTTTTATTTATTTTTTTTAGTAAATTATTTTTTAAACAGATGGGGGTCTCATTATATTGTCCAGGCTGGAATGCAGTGGCTATCCCCCAGACATGATCCCACTGCTGATGAGCAAGGCAATTTTGACCTGCTCCATTCCAACCTGGGCTGGTTTACCCTTCTTGGTCTAGACACCTGATTGACATAGTGCACTACAGCCCAGAACTTCTGGACTCAGCAATCCTCCTGCCTCAGCCTCCCAAGTAGCTGGAATAAAGGTACATGCCACTGCGCCTGGCTCAGTAAATTTATTTAACAAATAAATGAACAAGGCTAGGTCTCTTATCACTGAGGTAGCATGATGTTACTGCAGACATCCTTACTGCTTCTCCTGCATGAGATCATTTACCTAGAGAGCATTCTATTGCATCATGAGCTGTCTCCTTTTCCCAGAGCTACTATATAGTATGGCATTTCCCAAAGCTGTTTGTTAATGCACTGTATGAGAAAAATAAATTCCACATTTAAACAAGCTTTGGAAATGCTGGTTAACAAAGTCTTGTCTTCCAAGGAAGACTTCTTTGAGCCCTTATTGTAAGACTCTCCAAAACTTATTTGGGCACACACCCATTGGGAGACAGGGATGCAAACACGGATGCAAACAATGCCAACCTCACTCATGGTATATTTCTAGAAACCAGGAAAGAAGAGTTCATGGTTAAGATGACACTCCCACTGAAAAATTTTCAGAAGTAAAGGCTGACAACACTGGTTAAGACTATGCTGAAAGTAATGTAAATTGGTTAGTCACTTTAGGAAAGTAATTTGGCAATACATTCTAGAAACACCTGGCAAAAAACTAAAACATTAAAATAGCTGCACATGACATGTTCAATAAAGTGCTATTATGAGAAAAAATTAGAAATTAACTATTCCAATAATAGAAAACATTTAAATATGAGAATATCAATCATAAAAATAATTGTGAAGACTATAGTAACATATAAAAATGATTATAATAAGTTGTGTTAAAAACATGGTAAGAAATTATATCTATGCTCTGGCTATAAAACTATGTAAAATACTATACGTAAATGTGTAAGCGTTGGAAGGGGATGACAATTTTTAAATAGTTTGATTTATTATGCACTTTTTCCATTTTTATTTTCATTAATGCTACTTAATAATGGTAGAAATAATAAAAATAAAGAAAAAAGAAAATATTAGCTCTCATCTCTCCAGATTATTCTTTTCCTACTTCCTCAATATAACATCAGCTATAAAAAAATACAGTGTCAAAACCACAGAAAAGGCCAGGTACAGTGGCTCACACCTGTAATCCTAGCACTCTGGGAGGCCGAGGCAGGAGGTTTGCTTGAGCTCAGGAGTTCGAGACTAGCCTGAATAAGACAGAGACTCCATCTCTACTAAAAATAGAAAAAAATTAGCTGGGCATGGTGGTGTGTGCCTGTAGTCCCAGCTACTTGGAGGCTGAGGCAGGAGGATAGCCTGAGCCCAGGAATTTAAGGTTGCTGTGAGCTAGGGTGATGCCACGGCACTCTAGCCCGGGCAACGGAGCGAGACTTTGTCTCAAAAAAAGAACCAAAAAACAAAAAAAAAACCCACCAGAAAATGTTTAAGTCATTCTACCTGATACTTAGTGATGGGACATCAGAACACTTCAAATTTTTCTTCCAGCTTTACTGAGGTATAACTGAGTAGTAAAAATTATATATATTTAAGTTGTACATGATATTTTCATATACATATACACTGTGAAGTCTTAAATTTTTAAAGGAAATTGAAGAAAAGTTTTAATTCTGAAACCCATAATCAACCAAACTATTAAAAAATCCATTCATTCAATAAATAGTTAATTATTCTCACATGAAAGGAACTGTGCTAAAGCTTAAGAGATTCAGTCACTTTCCTTTCACCTTTCTGCTGTTCTCTTGTTAATTAACCTTCCTCATCTCTGGGTTCTACCTTTTCTGTCCTCACTTACAACAATTCATTTGAGTTTACACGTGAAGGTTGGTAAAATGAGAGGAAAAATTGCACATATTGATTGAAGGTGGAAAAAGATCACAGATCAACTATAATTAAGAACATTACCAAAATAATGTTTTATACAAATACCTAAAGTGATCACATAACCCTAAAAGAGGTAAGAAATATGCCTAAGTCATGCAGCCAAAAAGTACTACAGCAGGGATAGGAAGCAAGCACTTGGGCTCCAAGACCTATGACCACTTAGCTCTACCCTGTTTCCTGTGGTTAACACAAGCATATCCTGTGTGGACACTGTGGAATGATCTGTGTGGAAAAGAAGAGGGAAAACCGGAAAATAAGAGGCCTAAAAATTGTAGTAAAAATACCGCAGTACATTCTGTGGCTTAATTTATCTAATTTTTTTTCATAGTTAATTTTTTCTTACAGGAAAATTATAGGCCATAACCGAGAATAACATGTTATTAATATATTTTGTCTTTTGATTTCAAAGGTAATTTCCAAATGTCCAAATATTTCTCCTGATATTTGAAGAAAACACCAGCAGTGATGTTTAACAGGTAGAAACAAACTGTTGTTTCCTCCTAGCCATCTGCAACTTCCATCTATATTTTGTAAGACACTTGATTGTATTCCAAAAATAATAATACTTAAAGTGCTACCTTGCTATTAAGAAATCACATACAAATGCCCATCAACTGATGAGTGATTAATACAATGTAGTACATCCATACCACGAAATATAATTTTGCAATAAAAAGGAATAAAATAAGGATACATGTTACAACATGGATGAACTTAGAAAACATAAGTGAAAGATGCCAGATACAAAAGGCCACATATTATATAATTCCACTTGTATGAAACGTCAAGAACAGACATATCTATAGAGACAAAACGTAGATTAGTGCTTGCCCAGGGCTGGGTGGGAGCTGAAGGAAATGGGGAGTGACTGCTAACAGGGATGAGGTCTCCTTTTGGGGTGATAAAAATGTTCTAAAACTGATTTTGGTGAGGGCTATATAATTCTGTGAACACACTAAAAAGCATTTTATATGGCATGTGAATTATATCTCAATAAAGTTGTTTTATATATATATATATATATATATATAAGAAATCACATAAAAATACTTCAAAGGGGTCCGCGTTGGCCACCTCACATATAGAGTTCTATTGACTTCATGACAGACTTCACATGAACACTTCTCATATAGCTACCACATCAGGTATACAACAAGATAAAAGTGGACGGACCTTAACTCAGGTAGAGTCGGGTAATCATGAAATTTGATGAACAAAAGCATTTTTCTGAGAAATCAGAAGCTACTAGAATTGCTAGATACATGCTGATTTTCAATCCCTCTATAGACAACACAAGGGGGAAAGGTAAATGAGGTTGCAAAGAACTATAAAATACAGTATAAAATAGATGAAAGTAGAGTTAGAAAAGTCATCTCAAAGAGACCAAAGGACACACATGCCAAGACAAAACCAGACTGTGGTATAAACATAGCTACAGAAAGATCATACATGTCAGTAAAAAGGGACTGGATGGGCCGGGCACGGTGGCTCACGCCTGTAATCCTAGCACTCTGGGAGACCGAGGTGGGAGGATTGCTCGAGGTCAGGAGTTCGAGACCAGCCTCAGCAAGAGCAAGACCCCATCTCTACTAGAAATAGAAAAAATTAGCTGGGCAACTAAAAATAGAAAAAAAAAAAATTAGCCAGGCATGGTGGTGCACACCTGTAGTCCCAGCTACTTGGGAGGCTGAGGCAGGAGGATCACTTGAACCCAGGAGTCTGAGGTTGCTGTGAGCTAGGCTGACACCATGGTACTCTAGCCTGGGCAACAGAGAAAGACTCTTGTCTCAAAAAAAAAAGGACTAGATGGGGCAGGTACATATTCAGCTACTCTTTACTCTTTACTTATTAATAGCACCTACTAGGTGCCCGGATCTGTACTTGAGCAGTTATACTGAAAAATAAAAGTCTGAGAGATAAAGCTTCATACTGCCCTCCCAAACTGTCTTGGGGAGGGGGTGCTGGGGCAGTGGACTATGGGACTTAGGCCTCTCCTGCAGACAAGTTGTTATTGCTAAATAGACAAGTCAGGCTACTGAGCTGCTGCTGCACAATGAGTCATCCAGCCTGCTCCCTTCATCTGATTCCAGGTCATCAGGCAACCTTCTGACTGTCCTCTGGCTTCCCAGAGGTTGAGTCAAGTAGTGTGCATAACATAACTAGAGAGCTATGGGAAAATAAAGCAGTAGAGGCTACTGCATGTATAGAGAGTCTTGAAAGAATATACACAGATAAAGCTGTTAACAATCGTTATCTCATGAGGTAGGATCAGAAAGGACTTTTTACTTATACATATTTGGATTGGATTTTTTAAATAGCCATATCAAGTTTCTATTAAGAATAAATATAGGCCGGGCGTGGTGGCTCACGCCTGTAATCCTAGCACTCTGGGAGGCCGAGGTGGGCGGATCGTTCTGAGCTCAGGAGTTCGAGACCAGCCTGAGCAAGAGCAAGACCCCGTCTCTACTAAAAATAGAAAGAAAATTAATTGGACAGCTAAAAATATATATATAGAAAAAATCAGCCGGGCATGGTGGCGCATGCCTGTAGTCCCAGCTACTCGGGAGGCTGAGACAGTAGGATTGCTCGAGCCCAGGAGTTTGAGGTTGCTGTGAGCTAGGCTGACGCCATGGCACTCGCCCCAGGCAAGA
>RJWJ010008260.1:0-29295 GCA_004363605.1 Indri indri | reverse complement strand
TAAATATAATAATTCTTAAACAATGATAATTTCACTTTACCTTTATGCTAGGCAAACTGATAAAAATTTTCTGGTCTCCATGTCTGTTGAATCTTCAATAAAGTAGCCTTCTGGGTTGACACATATGTCTTATGATGTTGTTTTGCGTGAATCTACTATTGACAGAAGGATGTAATCTAATAAACGTACTAGCAAAATTAAGTTCTGAGGCTTCAGAGTCCCAGGGCTTGGTGAATTCTAAGTCAATGATACTTAGTAAAGCCTACTGGCAGCCATCAGCTGGCCTTCCTTGGTAAAACCTGAACCACACCAAGTACTCTCCATTCAAATTCTATAAACAGAATATTAAACAGCTATAATTTAGAAAGTTTCTAGAGAACGTCTCCCAGCATTTCAACATAATTTACAAACAGGCAGCTCCTGGACCTGCAGACTGGCTTTAGTTGGCTCGCTTTGGAAGCAAAGAGGTTGTTTCTTCACAATCATCAATCTCCAAGCCCCGTGGGCTCTCTGTCCTCAAGACAAAGAATGAACATGAGAGTTCTGAGTTTAGCCCAGCCCTAGAATTGGGGCCCTAAGTCCAACTATACTCCCAACTCCTGCCTAAGGTTTGAAGTTAAAGGTCAGAGTACCTGTAGCAGAGGCCACTGAATAGTAAGCCAATGTTTCAGCATCAGATAATGGACTGGCCTCCAGCCACTCCAAAGTATAACCAGTTGGTTATCTCCAAGTGACTGCTGAGTCTGAGGATGACATACTGTCACAAAGCCCCCAAATCCTCCTCCTTGGCAAAATCCAACTTTTCAAAATCAAGACCCAATCAATTATTAAGTCAAAAATGGAAAAGAAAATTACACAGAGGATTCAAACATCAAATTGATAGTTTGATTAGAAGACTATTACAGTACTTTCCAACCTTGACATTCGATGGTTCCACAATCAGTGAAGTTTCTCAAGAAAATACATGGGTGTATCAGAAGCTGAATTAATGAAAAGCAGCTAAAGATCTAAAGTGATTAAAGAAAAACTCACACAAAAAAACTAGAAACACCCAAATAAGTGAGGAGGAACACTGAATCATCAAATGAATACTTCTGCAAATAACAAATATTAAACTTGTTCTTTTAAAAAAAACAACCAAGAAAAATGAATGCTAATGGACCAAACTTGAATAAACAAATGCTCTGAAAACACAAGCATCTGTAAATCTCCACACCCATTGAGTCATTAAAACATCCCACTTGTAAGAAACCATGTTTGTCCATCTCCAAAGCAAGGTCCCAAGCTCAGGTGGATGTTGGCTTGTTTGTATCCCAATCTGGCACCTCGCCCACCTGCCAGTCCTCCAAGTGTCTAGCTACAGCTACTTTTCTCATATCATAAGACTAATCTTCATTAAAGTCATTACTTTTTTTCTCTCCTCCCTTTCTACACCCTATCCCACCCCATAACAATTGGTTCTTTCTGTACTGCCTAAAGTAACGATTCTCAACCAGAGGCTTCAAATAACCGTACAACTTCTAACAATATCACTCCCATCTTCACAAAGTCTTCACTTCTCTGAAACCCAATTAAATCCTGCTTCTTTCCACAAAGTCGACCCAAGAATAGACCAATCTTCCATTAGAACCACAGACAGACCACAAATTAACAGTCCATTCTAAGATGGCACAAGTAAGGCCAGGTTACCAAATGACCAGCTCGTAGTCATCCACTGTGGAATAAAAAGTACAATCCCCTGATGGAAGCCCTATGTCGACAAACGTACCTCAAAACCTCCCTTCCTAACAATATCGTGACTCCCTGGCCACTATGAGACATGTCTTTTACTCCAAGAAACCACCTGGTCAGCTCAGCACTGTCCAGACACTTCATGCACTCTATACCACCACTCTCCCCCATGACTGATATTTCTGGTGACCACACTTATAAAAACTATTACAGTCAATAATTAAACAATATCAAAAGGAGAGTAAAAAACAGAATGAGAACACAAATATGCAAAAACAAAGGAAGATAGTAAAAAACATGCACTATTGCCAAGAGTATCACAGATTTCAGAAAGAGAAGAAATCACAGGAGGAACACCTCTGCTCTGGCCTGGCTGCTCTTTTTCTGCTAAGCATTTGCCTACGGACACCCCTCCCCTTAGTCTTCAGCCACTGTGTGACTTTGTTCCCAAAGAGGGTGCTCCCAGGGTAGGCCCCAGACACCCACAGGGCTCTCTCTACCCCGAGACGCTTTGCAAGTCCAGCTCCCTGTCAAGGTGCTCTCCATGGTAACAATGCAGTGGATTTTTTCCTAAATTATCTCTATCTTATGCTTCCTGGGGAAGGCAGCTCCAAGCAGCAATGTGCTCTGGCCTGGCTGTCACAGGTTCACCTCCGTGGGCGAAGTGACGGGTTTCTTAGCATGCTCTGCCATGCCTGTGCCACTGTGTGCTGCAGCCAGTTCACACCAGCTCACGAGAGCCAACTGCGCACATCTCTTCCCAACTCCTGTTCAAGCATTTTACACTGGTAGCTTGAAATCATGGCATGGTGGGAGTATTTTACACCATGGAAATCTGAGCATTTTTTTCCCCTGGCTTAGAGAGTTGGTCATTAAACACTCACCAGTACAGCACTGTTTGTGCCTCAGTTTGTCATCCAATTTGTGAGTTTTTCTTTTATACAGAAATATAAATGTTTGTATAGTCAAATCAATTTGACTTTAGACCTTTTCTCACTGCTTTTAAGTTCTTCAGCTATTTGATATTGTTTTCTTCTACTTGTTTATGGTTTCATGGAATTTATTTTGATGTATAGTGAGTTACTCAAAAATTTTTAACTAAATATAATACCTAATCAAATGTCTCTTGATTCAGAATGGCTCCTTTAGTAAATAATAAATTCTTATTTATACTATGGTCTATGCATAGACTTGTCTTCCACTGACCGATTTTACTTTTGTGTCAATAACAATAGCAACTAACATTTCTGGAGTACTTCCCATGTACCAGCAACTTGCTCAACTCTTTATTTACTTTACCTCATTTAATCTCAGGCTTTAAAGGTGAGGAAATTCAGCCTTGAAGAGATTAAATAACTGGGCCATAACATCTGATAACTCGCAGAGGTAGGCCTGGAATCTAAGTACTCTACTTCTAATTCCTTAATTTACAACCACTATGCTAAACTGCAACACAGCAGTGACTACTGCGGCTTTGAGTTTTATTATTTATATTAGTGCCCCTTTATGCTTACTGTTTAGAATCATTTTGTCATGCTAATATAAATATCTCCCTATATGTATAACAATTTTACTCAATTCATGTTAAATTTAATTGGAAAAATGACATCTCAATATTCCAATTTTTGCATCCAGAAAAAGGTATGTCCCTCTAATTCATTTACTTTATAAATCTCAAGAAAAGTTTCATAGTTTTCTTTGTTTCAATCAGATATATTTGTTAGGGTTATTTCTAATTTTACATTTGTTCGTACTAAGGTAAATCGCATATTTTTCCTATTATATGTTTCTAACTGGTGGTTGGTGACACTTGGGTAAGATACTGATTTTTGTGTACTTACCATATATGGCCCTTATTAATAATCTTTAGTTGATTTTTTAAGTTTGTATATTTTATCTCCTTCCCTATCATTATACTAAGTTTGGTTTTATGGCTTGTTGCACTGGTCAGAACTTCTAGAACAATGTTAATGGTGATAAAAGGCTTACTTATACATTCCTGACACAAACAGAAGATCCTCTATTGTCAAGTACACTATCAGCCTATTGGTTCAAGACAGTGGATCTTGTTAAAGTTTTCTCTTGGCCTTTTGACTAAGATCAAGTGTAAAGATATAGTTTTCTCTTCCTAGTTTTTACATGGCTTTTAAAAAAAAATAGATGTTGAATTTTTCAAATGTTTTTTGAGCATATTATTAAAATAATTTTAATGTTTTTCTTACTGAATACCTATTTTAAACTGAAAAATTCTAGACTATAAGGAGGTAGATCTGAGTTTGGTCTTGGGTTGTAAGTCAGATCCAAGGAGTCCTAGGTCAGCAACACAATCTGTTCCGCTGCAACGTGTTTCTTTGACATGAATTACCTCATACCTGACTGGCAAATAAATGAATGACGTCAGCGTTATGGAGAAATCACATTGGCTCATATGATTTTTCCCAGCATGATAACGTTTTCAAGCAGAGACAAGTTTTCTCATGATTATCAAAGAGAAAGCCTTGGCAATATAAGGCGACCTTAAGGGGACAAAAAGCTGAAAATCTACCTAAGTGACTTACTTTAGCATAAGTGGTGGCTGATTCAGTGGCTTCAAAACTACTACACTTTCCCTCTTTTAAGTTATTTGGCAAAGCTGCAAATGCAGTTGAGGAAGCTGCAAATACATTTCTCCCTGTATTAAAACAATGGATTAATTAAGAAGACTATATCCTGGACCAGCTTTTTAATTTTCATGAAAATCGTCTGTATTTCAAGCAAAATACCCTCTAAGACCTAATTCTCAAAGAAGAAAGCACGAGCCCCAGGGTTTAAGGCTACACAGAATTTTCTGACTGATATTGGGAGCAACACCAGTTGGAGTTAACTGTACAAGTGTTTTGGTTTGGTTTGGTTTTCAGTGAGGCTATTAGGACAACTTTTTTTACAAAGTTTCTTAGTTTTGAGTGTTCTGTCCCGACTCTATTTTTCCCATCAGTCCTGTTGTTTTCAGTTCCTGGTTTTTGCAAACATGAGTTGTTTTTATTTTTAAATTATTGTTGAGGTTTCAGTTTTCTTTTTGTTTGCCTATTTTTTCCAGGTTCACCTATACAATGTGGAAGCAGAAACATTCATATTCCTCATAAAAACACTGGATCTAATACCACCTGCTTACCTGAGTGTAGTCTGCTTGACATTTGAATTTTTCTTTTTAAACCAGTTAGCTAAAGTACCTGCCGTCAGGGAATTTAAGACACTTGACTAACACTGAAAAGTTTAAATCCTTTATCATAGATGGAGTACCTGCAGTGTAAACAGGGGTGTGCAAACATCTGAACTGCATTCGTGAGATGAGGCGGACCACACCCAGCCTCCACCGTCTCCCTCACCGATGCACATCTATCACCGAACTCCTGATAGTCTTTCTCCTGCACAACCTGCTCCACCAACAGCCTTCCTCATTTCAGACTGAGAACCTTATCACCACTTTCTCACAGCATATATCCAATTCATCAGGAAATAC
This sequence comes from Indri indri, assembly GCA_004363605.1. Taxonomy (NCBI): domain Eukaryota; kingdom Metazoa; phylum Chordata; class Mammalia; order Primates; family Indriidae; genus Indri; species Indri indri. The sequence goes on along the minus strand of RJWJ010008260.1, from coordinate 24,065 downwards.
TGACGGCTCTACCTTCCAAATATGACCAGAATCTGACCATTTCTCATTGCCTCCCCACTGCTACCACATGCAATAAACTTCTATCTGCTTCTACCCTTGTCCCCTCAACACTAGTTTCAATAACATGAGAGACCCATGATCGGAAAGCCAGATCCTGTTATTCCTCTGCTCAAAACCCCACAATGTCTTCCTGCAACACTCAGAGCAAAAGCCAAAGTGTTTATAACGGTTTACAACACCTGAGCTTCTCTGGCACTAACCGCCCCTGACCCACTCCCTCCAACCACTCCGGCTTTCTTGCTGCCCCTTCCGCCTCTCAGGCTTGCTTTCATCTCCTGACTTTTGCATTTGCTGCTCCCTCTGCCTAGGATATTCCTTTCTTAGATATCAAGCTGGCTTGCCCCCACATCCCAGTGAGGCTTTTCATGACCACCCTAAACTGCAAACACACACAGACATACACATCCACACACTCCTTATCCCTCTTTCCTAACTTACTTTTCTCTATAGCAGTATACATCTGTATCTTCTAAACTGTATGTTTTACTTATTTGTGTATCTGTTTTGTCCACTAGAAAATAAGGTTGGTGTTCTCTGCTGTATCCTCAGTACCTAGAATAGCTCCTGGCACACAGAAACCTCAGTAACTGCTTACTGAATGAACGAATCAGGTTCACTGCAGCATGTGATGGAGGCAGTGATAGATGGAGATTGTGACTCTTGAGGATATCACCTTAACCATCACAATCCAAAAAATATTTGAAAAAGATGAAGCCATGCATAGAAGTTGACTTTATTTTAATGCAGTCGTACCGCTAGCTTGTGAAAATGTGTTCAGGAGATTTACCGAGCTGCCTCCCCAGATCAAGGACACTTGGAATTAAAGGGCTTTGAGTGGCTCAACTTGTCAGACCCCCTGGCGACTCGCAAGATTGTTCTTCCATGAAGTGACAAGACATCTGAACACACCAAAACTGAAACTGCGGGGGGGGGGGGAAAAAGCCGGTGTACCACTGATATGATCAAGGAAATACAAATGTTCTGACTCAAACTGGACCTGTGAATCAAGCAACGAGAGACTGTATTTGTTTCCTACAGCTGACCAGCCCCCAAACTCAATGGAATTTAAAAATTAGAGAATCTTTCCTAGAAATCAATTTCAAAAGAAATTCACAAAGTTCTACAAGAAGAATCATATTTTCACTGTGTTTACCTCTGAGATGAATCCCTCAGGGAAAGGCCTGAACTATCAAGCATTTATCTCATTGGCATGGCTCACATTTTCATGAACAAAATACAAGAGCTGAAAGCAAAATTTGACCAAAAATAACTCAATATTCATGACATTCTGAAGATAAATTTACAAGGCTTAGAGCTAGCCTAAAACTTCTGACATGTGCTCAACTTTGGAACGTGCTTACAATCCCTGATGCTGTAAAACACTCTCTGTTTCATGAACGATTTGCAATCAAAGCTGAAGCTACCATCTGTGATATAAACCTAGAGTTACAACGAATTGAGATAGGCCTGACTAATACACCCCATAGTTGTAGCATATGGTTATTTCTTAAACACCTCCTTCCTATCATCAGATCAAGAATACTATAAGACTAGTTCCGGGCCTTTAACTTTGTACCTTTGAAGGAAGCACGCTTATTAAATTCTTTTTAAAACTGCTTTCTAATTAATTTTGAAATCATAATATTATAGATCTGTTTTATATCTTTATGGCTAAGAATTTAAACTTCACGTGGACTCACACATGTGGATTTCAAATTATATAATTCAGTACTTTAAAGCACAGGTGCTTACTTTTCCATAGAGTCAAGATTATAAAAGATAAGGAATGCCTAAGAAACTTATAGATTGGATGAGTTAACTAACAGAAATATGATGGCTAAATACAATGTAGAATCCTGGATTGGATCCTAGAATAGAAAAAAGTCTGAATAAAGTTAGTAGTATTGTACCAATGTTAATTTCTTAGTTTTGATAAATGTACCACAGCCATGCAAGAGGTTAACATTAGAAGAAGCTGGGTGAAGAATATACGGGAATTCAGTATACTCTTTAACTCTTTCTCAGTACATCTAAAACGAGTTCAAAATAAAAATTAAAAGAGGATGCTAATCTTAGAACAAGAACAAAATTTTAGCCATTTTTACGGTGACATATTAAAAAAAAAAAACCCCAGTGCCACAAAGTTGGTATCAAAGTTATTAACACAGAATAAAGAATGGCTACAGAAATCTGCAAATTCTACTCTTCTCTGTATATGAATTACCAAATATAGATACACAGAACAACAATGGAAAACCTTCCACTGATCTATCAAACAAAATATAAACATACTCAAAACACAAACCAAGGAAAACCACCTCAAAACAACAACAATTATCACATCTATATAGACTTGAAGTGATAGGAAGGTTAGAATACACCATTATTTCAACTAAAACTGAGTACAAATTCAGGGCATTCTAAACTGGGCTGGCTCTACTATGAAGAAGCTACGATATGGCCTTGGAGCAACTCATTTAACTTATGTGTGTGCCTTAATTTCCTCACCAGGAACAGTTTTGAGGCTAACCATAATATACATAAAATACATAGCAAAGTAAATACCTGATAAATAGTTGTTACCGTTATTTAGTTCAACAATACGTTATTAAATTCTGGGCACGAGAACTTGTTTCAGGCTTAGAATGATAGGGCTTCATCTTATGCTTTAAAAAGTTCAATATTTCAATAGGCAGATGAGATGAAATGCTTAGATAACAACATCCAGGATAATGTATGCTATGTTCAGAGAAAGGAGTAATCAGTGTGGACTCAAGAGGAAGGCTTCTTGAAAGGAGGGAGTATGAACTAGCTCATCAGGACAGGATTTGGACAGAAGGGAGAAAAATTCCAAACAAGGAGAACACCATAAGCAAAAACAATGAGGCAGGAGTAAAGATGCTTATTCAGAAAGACCAGTATGCCTCCAAGTACAGTTCCTGTTCAGTGACAAAGGCCAGATGAATAAACTGAGGGCAGAGTCCAGGGAGAATTTTGACTCTCACGCTGATATAAAAGATTTGCTACAAAACAGAATAAAAGTGGAAGAAGAGAAGCTCATATTGCTTAAGGGAAACAGCCAGTAAAATAAGAATTAGTGATTTATCTAGTGAATGAATAAGAGTTTGCTACAATGAGCATAATAAACAAAATCTTATTAGTGGATATATCCTTTACTGGTTTTTATTAGCTTTATTCACTACTTTTATCTCTAACATCAATGTCAGTATTCCTTCTCTACCCTGTCTTTAAGCACCGTAACACATATTTGTATGCACAGAGAAATAATAACCTGGAGAACTTTCATATTCATTAACATGTGACTGTGTGGGTGTGGATAAAAAGCAGGAAACAACAGGGCTGAGAGCTCCTTGCAACTTAAAAATGCTGTTTGATGTCTAAAGAGCATCAGAGTCAGGGAAAACAGTTTATTATTAATATTACTAAGAACAAAAAAATTAGATACATACTGTTGAGAAAAAAATAAAAAGAATAATTTTAGAGCAATGCCAAACTGGTTAATGAACTACGATATGGCTATGTATAAAGGCATGAACTATCACTGCTCTCTGTTAAGTGCAGGGGGGGAAAAATCAGACGATATACTCAGAAGATAACATTTGCTAGTAATGAACTCACGTCTTTGAGATTTCTATTGCTTGAATGAAATGCATTCAGTTACAATTTTACACAAATCATCCACCATGAAATAGTATAAGAGCCTAGTATCCTGAGTTTACATACGGATTTTTCAAATCAATAGGTACCTGTTCAATCAATACTGGAAAAGCAAAAAAGGAAAAACACTGCTTGCAAACATTAATAAAAGCAAAATTAGTCCATTCATCTCCATAGTCTACATTAACTATGTTGACAATAAGAAATAACATCTGTCCCCCTCTAATTCATCAACACTCTATGTCCTAGAAATAAATTTTGCTAACTCATACTCCAATCAAAATTATCAGTCAACGGCAATGGTTTATGCAAAATGAAGAAAGCCCTTTGAGAATTACAATGTCACTGTTGAAAATACAGGACAGAAAATTAAACATGTTGAACAAAATTATTTTAACATTATACTTAATGTGGTATAAAATAATAATTATTTTTCTTTTTATTACCTACTTTCGATGCATGTGTCACATAAAAGGCTAGAGGGTTTGAATTTGCTCATATCCCTCAGCAGATGAGGAAGACCTACTTTCAGTGTATGTACTAGCCAATGCTGCATAAATTGCATTTTTTCAATTGACCAGTAGGCCATTCATCAACCTTAAGTGGAATTCAGGATACCTAAAAAGCAGAGGAAAGAAAATAAAGTAAGACCTATGTTCTAATTTCAGCTCATTTGCTTACTAGCTAAATAATCTTAGACCTTTAATCTCTATGAATTGGTTTCTTCACCTTAAACATGACAGTTATACCTAATACATAAGGTTGTTCTTAGTGATGGCTCCACATTTTGCTCACTGAGGTACACAGGCAGTTCTGATTGGAAGGAGGTGCATGAAGATGTCTCTGCATAGCACTGCACTGAAGACAATGAAAAGATTAATTGTCCTATCAAATATCAAAGAACGGGGACTTGATGGAGATAATGACGAAGCTAAATATCCCCCAGACTTGATTCCCAGTACTGCTTGTTGTGGTGGACACATGTTATAAATAGGAAAAGTGATATGAGAGATACAAAGAAGAGAAAAAATGAATAGCCACAGTACAAACTCAAAGCACACAATAAAAAATTATGTATTTCCTCCTTTAGATTAATTCAATAGAAAAAGTCTGGCCTTCCAGACTCTTAAGAAAATTAAACCCTCTTATCAGGATTCCATTCAACTCAACGTTGAACACCTATTATATGTGAGCTACTCTATTAGGTACTATTGAAGATGGAGAAAAAAATAGTCCCTCACCTTCAACTAATATGTAAAACAGAACAAAATAATTCCAATGCTAGAAACACAAAAATATTATGAGACCAGACTCCATAATCCTCAGCCTAGCCTTTAAGGTCAATCTGCCTTACTGACCAGATCTCATACTATAGATAACACACATTCCAGCCAACCCAAACCACTTTTGCCAAATACATTATGCATTTCACGATTCTGAGCTTTTGCTCACGCCATTCCTGCAGGCTAGAGTTCCTTTAGCTATGTCCCACTGAAGTTATTATTCATCCTTCGAGAACAAATTCCACTCCTTTTCCTTAACAAAGCCTTTCTCACACCTAGTTGGAATGAAGAGGGGTGATTAAGGGGGGGGAATAAAAAAAGATACAAAAGAGCACAGAGGAAGAAGGAAAGGAGTGAAAAATCTGTGCCAGAGGAGCTATGAGATAAATATAAGACCTTCTAGAAAACCACCATCCATGCTACACAGAAAATTAACAAGCCTAACAAGGTCTGACAGGAGGAATCCAAGAGGTGAGAGAAAGTCTGTCAACATTATGGGATAACAAGAAAACTAGCAGCAGAAATTTGAGAAATGTGTCTAGGAATTATAAAACCGAGGGACTTAATAGCCACAGTTGGTCTTTTCATGTATTACTCTAACAGAAGTAAGAAGTACGGGAAAAGTTAACCACTGGTTACACAGATGGCATCAAAGAACAGATTTCATTTTTACAGTTTTAAGATGCTACAAAGATTAAGCTTTTAACCCTAGAAGAATGAGCCTAACTAAGTCTGGAGGAATGCCTTTGCTCAGAAACTGGCCTATCTCATACAAAGGCCAGAGGTAGGCAGAGCCAGATTAAAGTAGAGAAGAAGTCGGCATGTTATACAAGTGTGAGGGAAACCACTGGAGGAGAGAGGATGTGGGGTCTGACTTATCTTTTTGAACTAAAAATGGAGAGGTAGAAAGAAACAATGTAAACTGATACAATAATGCATCATTCATTCAACAAACACTGACCATCTCCTGGCAGCCAGGCACTGTTGTAATGCTGCGGACACGGCGGTTATCAGAACAGACAAAATCCCTGTGCTTACGGAGCTTATGGACAGAGAAAGCCAAGAAAAATATGTAAATTGTTTCAGGTGATGATCAGCTTGAAAAAAAAAAAAATACAGCCAAGTAAAGAAACATAGAATGGCAGATAGGATGGAAGAACTGAGGGAGGAAGTCTGATGTGAGAGTAGAGCCAGACAGAGAGAAGAGGAAAGCTACAAAACAGGAAGGATCTCTACATGTTTGAAAACAGTGAACTCGGCCAGAACATAATAAATGAGAAGAGTGGTGGGGGGAGGTGGAAAAGCATGCAGGGCCAGATTGAGGTAGAGAAGACGTCTAGATGTTATATTCAAGTGTGATGGAAGCCGCTGGAGGGGAGAGGACGTGGGGTCTGACGTACCTTGTTGATCACTGAGGTTGCTGAGCGAAGGAAGAACTACGGGCTCCTAAACACAAGACAATGGTGACTTGGACTAGGATGGTGACGCCGGAATTGGCACATTTCAGATATGATGTGTAAAGAAAGACTACAGATAGCCTTAGGAGAAAATTTTTAGAGAAAGGACCAGCACATACATGACCTCCAATATCAATATAACATGTGCAGAGAATGGTCATGCCCAAAACGTCACCATTAGCTCTTCTCTAGTCCTCCTTCCCACCGGAGGATGAGCTCCATGAGAGCAGGAGCAGTCATGCACGTGTTGCTGTATCTCCAAAGCCCACCACGATACCAGCAGGTACTCCGAAAAGGTTTTTTGCTTTTTTTTTTCAATGAATCTTGACACTTTAACACAAGTAAGAAAGTACAACCTTACAGGTATTAACAAAATTTAGTGGGATGAGACTTAACATTGGACTGCAAGCGCTGAAGCCCTACTAGGTGAAAGCGAGGGAATTCAGAAGAACTCTAAGCTGTTTCAAATAAACAAACTTACTGAAGCACTTACTGAATATCTTCTACATGGTACAATTGTAATACTCTAAGAACACTGTTTCTCCTGTCTCCCAAGAAAGAGTTCACACCCTGGTGGTCCAGACAAGTCACGTGCCTAAACACCAAAAGGACGTGTGCAGAGGAGAGTATTGGGCAACTGTCAATAACCTTTGAGCAATGGCAGGGAACTAAAGAAATGCAACACGAAGAGGAACGTGGCAGCATCCGAGGTTTCAAAAAGAGAAAGAGGCTGGCCATGGTAGCTCACGCCTATAATCCCAGCACTTTGGGAGGCCAAGGCAGGAGATCACTTGAGCCCAGGAGTTTGAGACCAGCCTAAGCAACACAGCAAGTTCCCGTCTCTACAAAAAATTAAAAAATTAGCCAGGGGTGGTGATGTGCACCTGTAGTCTCAGCTGCTCCGGAGGCTAAGGCAGGAAGATTGCTTGAGCCCAGGAGTTTGAGGTTGCAGTGAGCTATGATGACACCACTGCACTCCAACCTAGGTAGCAGAACAAGACCCTGTCTCTAAAAAAAAAGGGGGTGGGGTGGGGAACGAATGTCACACACTTTGCAGTTGAGCATCATTTCAACTCTGGGTTAAATTCTAGAACGGAATACCAGAAGGAGGGTTTGTGGGCACTTAGAAAAGGAAGCAATGACCAATAAGAGCCAGCTCATTCACCTGAGTAAGCCATTACTGGCTAAAGTCATATTTTTTGATAGTAAAGAAAATGGAGATTAGGAAATATATAACATAGCTTAATTTTATTAAAATTTGTTGATCCTACCTCTAATGATATCTCTGGGGATAAGATGGAGGAAGACGGACTAAAATAAAGGTCAACTGTAAATGGAACCTCTAGAATGGCCCTGAAAAAAGACCCAACCAGCTAAAGAGAATGATCACCTAAAGAGAGGTCCTGAAAAGAAATGAAAAATATCTTTAACAATAAACAAAATAAAATGATAAATAATATCAAGTCCAAAGACACTGATACTTGGTGTTTCCCAAGGAAACAGGCCAGCCAGACCACTCTACAGTGAATACCACAATCAACAAGCCCTTCCCCAGATGAACAGGAAGACATAAGTGGCTTACTAACAAAATTATCAGATTACGAAAACTTTCTGAGAAAGGAATAGCAAATGCACTGGATAATAAAATCAGAATTCCAAAAGCTCATGACAGTCTACAAAGCTGGGCAAAAAAGCAAAAGATTTAAATTTCCTGGGGAAAATTCAAGTTTTATACTTATGTTTTTAAAATCCTACATTGTAAGAAACACTAGCATAGGAGGAAAAAGTTGGCTAAGTTAGGACTTTTGGTGGACTGCAAGCTAATATAAGTTAAGTTGTAGAAAAAACTAATTCAACCCTAGACAACATTAAGAATCTAGAAGAAAGGACTACCTACATCTAGTTTGGTGAGTTGCTTTTTGTGCACCACACTTTCAGAAGACGGTTGGTTAACAGTGGTGTATAATGGATGCTAGAGACTTAAAAGGGGAAAGGGTGGGAGAGCGTGAGGGATGAAAAATTACCTATTGGGTACAACGTACACTACTCGGGTGATGGCTACACTAAAAGCCCAGACTTCACCAATATACAGTATATACATACAACGGAATTCAACTTGTACCCCCTAAATCTATTGAAATAAAAAAAGACTGTTAAACTACAACTCAGGCTGATGAAAGAGCCTTGGATAGTACTTACAGTAAATGCCGACTAACTGAATATATGCACTGAATTCTGCTCCCATGTAAAACTTCACTGAGATGATAATAGCGGGATTTGAACTGTTTGGAACTAGGAAGCAGGTGGGAGAGAGTAAATTGACTTGGCCTAGTAGACTCCAAAAAGCTGAATCCGGAGCCGACGGTGGGAAAAGATAGGCAGCAAACCAACTGAAGCCACAAAACTTCCCCAAAACTCAGGAATTAGTGGTATAATCTATCTCTGGAACTGGAGGTAACGATGGGACTAAAAACAGGAGGATTCATTGAAAGGCTACATGAGAGCAGTTAAACCCTCCATACAGCTAGACAACTAACTGCCCTCTTCTACCCAGAAGAGCTGTACCACGTAGGGGTACCAGGCAGGGATACCACACAGAAAACAGCAATCAAGTGGAAGTCACCCACTGAATACTGAGACTAATCCCTGCCCCAGCCTTCTTTCCTTGCTTGAGTCCCAGAACTCTGGCAGCCAGATCAACACCCACCAGGAAACCAGACAAGACTTCTACCGGGAAATCTGACCAGTCCAAGAGAAAAAAAAACAAACAATACTGATACTTGGGGCTTCTCAAAGAAACACGCCCGCCAGACCACTCCACTGGAAACCCAACAGCCAACGAGGGACTAAACCAAGAAAGAAAACACCAAGACAGAAACACTAATGAAAACAAAACCAAAAAAAAAAAAAAAAAAAACCAAAGAAGGCTTAAATAAACGGTGAACTATACCACACCACACTCACAGATTGGAAGACGCAATATTACTTGACAATTCTCCCCTAATTGATCCACAGTTTCAACACAAGCCAAATCAAAATCCCAGCAGGATTTTTTTTTTTTGTAGATACTGACAAGCTGATTCTAAACTGAGGAAAGGCAAAGGAACCACAAGAGCCAAAATAACTTTGAAAAAGAAGGAAAAAGTTAAAGGATTCACATTACCTGATTTCAGTATGTAGTATAAAGCTACAATCAAGACCATGTGGTATTGGTGTTAAGACAGACAAGCAGATTGAGGAAACAGAATAGAAAGTTCAGAAATAGACCCACACATATATGGCTGATATTTGAGAAAGGTACAAAGGCAGTTCAATGGAAAAAGTATAATCTTTTTCAATAAACTATACTGGAATAATTGCATCTCCATATGCAAAAAAAAAAAAGAAAAACTCAACCTATAACTCAAACCTTACATAAAAAAATAATTCAAAATGGATAATAGACCTAAGTGTAAAATGAAATGTTTAGAAGAAAACATAGGAGAAATATTTGTGATCTTGGACTAGGCCAAGAGTTGTTAGCTATGACACCAAAAGCATAATCTACAATAAAAAAAACTGATAAAACGGACCTCATCAAAATTGAAAATGTCTGGCTGGGTACAGTGGCTCACGCCTGTAATCCTAGCACTCTGGGAGGCCGAGGCGGGTGGATCACTCAAGGTCAGGAGTTTGAGACCAGCCTGAGCAAGAGCGAGACCCCGTCTCTACCAAAAAGTAGAAAGAAATTATCTGGACAACTAAAAATATACATATAGAAAAAATTAGCCGGGCATGGTGGCACATGCCTGTAGTCCCAGCTACTCGCAAGGCTGAGGCAGGAGGATCACTTGAGCCCAGGAGTTTGAGGTTGCTGTGAGCTAGGCTGACGCCACGGCCCTCTAGCCAGGGCAACATGGCCAGGCCCTGTCTCAAATAAAATAAAATAAAATAAAATAAAATAAAAAATTGAAAATGTCTACGCTTTGAAAAATACTGTTATAAGAATGAAAAAACAATAGACATACTGGGAGAAAATATTTGCAAGTCATATATCTGACAAAAGACTTGTATCCAGACTGTATAAAGAACTCTCAAACTCAACAATAAGAAATCAAACAACACTATTAAAAATGAGCAATAATTTGAAAGATACTTCAACAAGGAAGACACACAGATCTTAAATAAGCACATGACAAGATGTTCAACATCACTGGTCACTCGGAAAATGCAAACTAAAACCACAATGAGACACCACTACACACCAACAATTTAAAAAATAAACTGACAATACCAAGTGCTGCCAGGGATATGGAACAACAGAACAGTTAAATAGTACTCATGGGAATGCACAGTGGTGTCGCTACTTTGGAAAACAGTGTGGCAGTTCCCCATAAACATTCACTTTCCATATGACCCAGCAATCCCACTCTCAGGTAGTCACCCAAGAGAAATGAAAGCACACAAAAATCTGCATGTCAGTGTTTATAGCAGCTTCATTAATAATCACCCCAAACTGCAAACAACCTAAATGTCCTTCAATTGGTATAATTATGCAATGGAATACTACCAGGTGATAAAAACAAACAACCAAACATACTGTGGATTCATGCAATGATATGGATGACTCTAAAATGCATTATGCTGAAGGAAAGAAGCCAAAATCAAAAGGTCACAATACTGGATGATACCATTTATATGACTTTCTGGAAAAAGTAAAACTACAAAAATAGAAATTGATCAGTGGTTGCCAGAAGTGGGGGAGAGATCTGACTACAAAGGGGCAGCTTGAGGAAATTTTTGGAAGTGAGAGAACCATTCTGTATTTTGGTATTGGTGGTGGTCCCACAACTCTATGCATCTCTCAAAGCTCACAGCACAACAAAAAAAGTGAATTTTACTGTACATAAATTTAAGAAAAATTTTAAAAAAGCATGAGATCCAGATAATCAATGCAAGAAAGACTAAGGGAATCCCACGTATGACGTGAAGAGAGATCTCAAGTTGACAGCTTCGTAGCAGGCCTGAAGAATGGTCAGCCCAGATTGGAAGTATGGGAGAGATCTCTTCAGGAAGTTGGAACTGAAGGAACATCTAAGCCATCTGGGATTACTCAAAGGAGATTCACACAACTAGGTCAGAGTTTGTAAGTCAATTAGTCACAAGTACATAGAAAACTAGGTAAACAGCAGAACAAGACAAGTATCTCCAAGAGCAACAAATGAAGAAATAGGACATGACTCAGCTGTTAAGAGCATTCACTTAGTCATAACACAAAGACCGAACATTGATCCAAACAGGGTTATGATACCTCTACAGCAGAAGGATGAGGGCAACGGGAAATACGTGTGGGAGGCAGGAGCGAAGGCTGGTGTTGGAAGAGAGCTCAGTCTTCACATTCCATAGTGGAGGCTACAATTAATGTTGAAAACTGAAGAATGAGGAGTTAGGGATACAAGCATGTTCGGGATCCAGAGGGGGGAAAAGTAAAAGAATTAACTCAAAGGTTTAAAAGTGGCCTCAGGGCAGCAGAAAATTGGGGGGGAGGGGGAGCTTTTTTTTTTAATAGCAAGCCTCCTAGAAATGTTTAACTCATTAAAATATGTGCATGTGTAACTTTGATAAAAATTAAAATTAAATAAATAAAAAATCAGGCCAGGTGCAGTGGCTCATACCTGTAATCTGATCACTTTGGGAAGCTGAGGTGGGAGGATCACTTGAGGCCAGGAGTTTGACACCAGCCCAAGCAACATAGCAAGACCTCATCTCTACGAAATACAGAAAAATTAGCTGGGCATAGTGGTGTGTGCCTGTAGTGCCACCTACTAGGGAGGCTGAAGCAGGAGGATCGCTTGAGCCTGCAGTGAGCTATGATGATGCCCCTGCACTATAGCCAGGGCAACAGAGCAAGACCCTGTCATTCATTCATTCATAAATTAATTAATTATTTGAATTCATACATACATAAAAGCATAAGAGGAAAAGAGAGGGGATCCCAAAATAGTAAAGGTTCTGGAAGCATGACATTTAGAAATGGTTGTATAAACTAAACTAATAGTGTGTAAGTTTAAAACACACACACACACAACTTGGCACACATTTCAGCTTCTTCTATCTGGCTAATGGATGCAGAATCAGGACCAACAATTAAGTTACATAGACATGAAGTTCAGCTGTGTAAAAAAAAGGAATTTCTAATAACTGCCTGAAAGTAGAACTAACTGTTCTGGGAAGCAGCAAGTTCTCCATTGCTGGAGGTGTTTAAACAGAGACTGAAAAAAATCCACTTAGTGCATATATGATATAAAATTCATGGCTACCTCGGTAGGTTAGACTGCGGACCTCTTAAGTCCCTGCCAGTCATGCAATTCTGTAAAAGGATTGCATGTGATAATTTCCTTTTTATTAGAACGGTTCTAAAATAGGACTAGGAACACTGGAAGGTGGAGAAGCTCAGGCTCTCAGTACACTTGTGCTGCTTCTTCCTTTTATCCCACCTCCACCTCCACATCCTTTCAGCTTTTGACTTTTCATTTCAAACGTCTTCAATATATTTACATTTGATTACAAATCATCCAAAACATTTTTGGAAGCAAATGAGGTATAAATACTTAAAGAGCAGACGAGACAATGCATGTCTGAGTGAGAGAAAGCTGGAAGAGAAGTGAGAAGGTGGTCCGATGTAGTAATAAGAGAGGAACTGGAGTCAGGTGTCCCTGAATCCACTCTGGACCCTGTGACTTGGTGGCCACAGAACATTAAACAAGTCACTGTACCTAGCTGGGTATGAGACTTTGGCACCATGACAAGAGCACTTGAGTTTCCTGGCAGGGTGACAGGGCAGAGATCTATGACTCAGTCATAAATGCTTAAGCCTTAAGAGCAGCAAAAGAGCCACCATAGGTTAGTCAAAAACAAAAGAATACTTTGATGTGTTCTATTTTAACGTTTCTAGAACCTTGCTCTGTCAAAGCACAAAAAGCGTACCTTAGCTTAAATGTTGGTCATCTCAACATGAAAATTAAAATATTACATATATTGCAGTTACCATGTTTCTGTGGGACTTCCTCAAGAGTCGGTGTGACTATCTAGGCATCTGAAGCTTTGTTATTTTCTACTTAAGGACAGCATTTTTTCTTTTACCCTGTATAATAAAATACTGTCATGCCTATAGACACAATAACTTTGTCCTAAAGTTTACTGAGCTCCATCCTCACCAGTTAAGCACAGAAACAAATCATACTTCAAAAATAATATCTATATTCCTTTAGGGCACTTTTGTCTATCTAGCTCTCAGTTTTGAAAATCAGTTGAGAATCTAGCAAGAAACTATCAGCACTTTACACCTTGTAAACCATAGCAACTTTTGGCTATTTTTTAAGAGATTCAGCTGTGTTCTGGCACCCTGAGGAAGCCCCTACACCCCTCTGCAATGCCTCCTGTAACAGCCTGCATACTTTTAGAGGGAAAGTGTCATTCTCACACCAGTCAATAAATGTTGAACCAAACCAAAGCATGTGGTCAGCTTGGAATTTTCTTTTTATTCTACTGAAATTCTTGATTCTCTTACTTTTTCTTTTCAGCATCTTCCTCCTGCCCTGGGAGCTTCTCACTGCTGCGCTGGGCAGAACAGGGTCATTCATGCAGCACGTTGCACTTTGAACGAAATATGTAGGACTGTGCCTCTACCCGCTCTGCCCCCGGACAGGCACTGAGAAGATGGGCCAGGAGAGCTTTCATTTTGCTCTGTGGGCCATTAACGAGGGGCGTGTTAGGGGTGGGGGAAAAGGGAGGAGTGGAAGAAGGGAAGGGAAGCCCTCATTCTTACAAATCTATTGACCAGTGCTGATTGCCTGGCATGGTTCCAAAGCCCACCAGAATTAAACATTTCCTACAGCAGCTAGTTTTAATTTTCAGGTTCGTTTCCACTTCCCTCCATTGACAGCTTATGTTTGTTTTAATAGTAATTTTGACAAGTATCATTTGCATCACAAACTCAATTCTTAGTCTCTGAATACCCCCATCCATCCCTGCTCCACGTTTGTTCAATAAATATTTATTGAGGATCAATGATTTGCTTGGTTCATATAATATCATCCCTGTCCTCAATTCTTTCTCCAACAAAAGACAGCATTCTATCAGCAGGTCACATCTCCAGATGGCCATTTGGAGTGTTACGTGATAACTATTAATATAACTGACCCCAGCGTCTGCAACAGACTGGGAGGAAACCCTCAAGTGCAGATGGCTGGCCCCATAGCAGCTCAGATTCTTAAATTTCAAACTTGAAAGATCCTTTTGTAAATCACTTACCCTACCCTAATCATTTACCTTACCCTTGGAGATCTCAAACCACTAATCTGAGAAACAATGATTCACATGAAAGGCTTTTAAATTATAATACACTTGAGTGACTTGAAATTTATTTACATCATTTTGCCAATATTTTAAAGAATGCGTTGAAGTTTATGATGTGCTTGAACTGAGCTTTAGAACTACTGAGTGCGTCCTAGTTAAGAGTCACCCGATCCAACAACCTTCTTGTTCTTCTGTTTTCACTATAATCACTTGTGTTGTCACTTAGGAGAATGGAATTGGGAAACAATATTTCAAGCATTGTTTCTCAAAGAGTGCTCTGCAAGAGAGTAGTTCAAGGTGTGATGAAAAAAACTTTAACACATAAGTAAGTCCAATAAAGGCCAGTTAAGCAAAGTTAAATTGGTTTTCTGGGGGTAGGAGTGGGGAAATGACCCTTTAATATTTCAATTTGCACCATGACTGCTCAAATGGTGGGGGAGAGTGGGAGGGGAGTGAAATAGAGTGAGCAAGAACCTCCCAAACTTTTCTGACCTCAGAACCCTTTTTTGGAGGAACATCTTGAAGCCCTGGTGCTTCAGAAGCACTTACTTGGGAGAAATCCTGGTTAAGGCATTCTTACATAAGAAACCTTTGTATCTTAAATGTGGTGGCCAGATCATTGAGCCTGGTTAAGTAGCAGGTCCTTTCTTGCCTGGGAGGGTTCCTGCTCAATTTGTTTGTTTCTACTCAAGAGAAACATGTATTTACTTTGTCTTGCTTTACTTTTCCAGATTCTAAACTATAAACTTTTAAAAATTATCATCAAAACTAGAATTGCTTTCCATTTTAAAAGGAAGTATCTTATTAAAGTATTATTTCCAAACTTTCGTAACCGAAATCTACTTCAACCATCAGTGTACATTCCAAAATGTTTTTCTTGATGAAAAGTACGGCTAGTTTCAAAATATATTTAATATGCTAGATTTAAAACTCCATGTCTTTAGAATTGTCTTCCAACACTTGATGTTTTTAGAATTGTGATGGAAATACAAAATCACATGCAAAATAGATTTGGAAAAACTTCAGGGTTTAGCAAGCAAGAAACAAAATTCTCTTCAATATGCTGAGTTTTTAAAGTGAAGTTTATTTTTTTTTAAATTCCAGCTCTTGCCCTGGTGGTAATAATCTCTGCCTTCGTAATTTGATCTTAATGTGCACGCTAATCACTTGTGCTAGAGTCAACTTCACTGTGGCCATTTTCTTCACCCTGTCCTTTTTTGCTGCTCTCCTGAGCCTTGTTGGTACTTAAATAACATTAGCATCAATTACATTAACGCTTTTAGAGGCTATGGATGTTCAAAGACGGACTAAACATAAAAATATCCATTCTTCATTTAAAACTATATTCTCAACAATCAGTGAATTAAGGGGAAAGGATACAATTGTAGTCACAAATAGCAAAACTTACTGTCACGATAGACTTGTTCAGACTTAGTACTTAGAATAAAATGTAGGAAGGCCCAAAAAGCAATGCACAGCAGCCACTGGTCCCTAGAGTCTGAAGTTTACAACCACCACGTATAGACTCTGCTCCAAACTGTAGTACTCTGGCCTCTAGTCTGAGGTACACTGATTTAAAACCAACCTACACATACACTTTAAAGAGAATAAACAGCATACATAATCTCTGAATTTAAGAAAAGAGAAGTGGTATCTAAGGCATATTCAACATACCATTTATATGTAGTAGTTCTCAGAATAGCAGAGGGAAGGCAATGCAGCGGGAAATGCATGGGTTGGAACTACTCCTGGCTGTACACCACATGGGTGGTCTTTGACAAGCTACCTAACCTTTCTGAGCCTCAGTTTCCTCATCTGTACTAACTGGTACCCATATCAGAGTTGTGAGAATAAAATGAGAAATGCACGTAAAGCATTTAGCCCAGAGTCTACCACACAATAAATCCCCAGTAAGGACTAGTCATCACTATCCCCTGTGCTTATTCCCTAGTTCTGTGCTCTCATAGTCAGTGTCCTTTTTTTCCCCTTGGAGACCACCATCCTTAAAGCATCTCCTCTATGCTTCAAGCATTTTCTGAAATTCAGTTCTGGGTCTTCAATCGCCTATGGAAAATACCACCTTAATATCAGTGCCACCTCAACCCAGTCCACACAAAATTGAATTCACCTTCCCCTCCCCACAAACCGGTCCCCATCTCCACTCTTGTGTCCATCCATTATTATATCCTTCCCCCATTATACAGCATTCAAAACTTCTATTTTCTCCCTCTCCCTTATCCCACGTATCCAGATTAATTCAGGAAAGTCTGTCCTATTTCAACTACGTAATGTCTCTTCCAAGTTTCCCCATTTACGCTGTTCGGTTTGAGTTACTGAGCAGTTTCCTGGGTGGCCTCTGCCTTCCCTCTCTCCCACTTGAGGAGCAGGCGCACTGTCAAATTTATCTTCCTTAAACCACTCTGCGAACTCCTCCATGGCTGCTTATTTCTCTCCCCTTCGAATATGAATGCCTCCCCTCTATGTAACATCTCTTCTCTCTACTCCAGTCGGGTCTCCTTCTCATGCTCGCATGCAGCAAGTTATTGCTTCCTTGCCTTTGATCAAGCTGCTCCTTTCCACTTTGATCAAGCTGGTCCTTTCCACCGGACTGCCCTCTCTTCTCCCCGCTTTCTACTAAAATCTGTCTACTCTTCCACTCCTTCTAAATCTCAGCAGGCCAGATCAAGAATTGTTTTCAGGCCACATGAGGTGGCTCACGCCTGTAATCCTAGCACTCTGGGAGGCAGAGGCAGGAGGATCGCTTGAGGTCAAGAGTTCGAGAGCAGCCTGAGCAAGAGTGAGACCCCGTCTCTACTAAAAATAGAAAAAATTAGCCGGGCATGGTGGGGTGTGCCTGTAGTCCCAGCTACGCAGGAGGATCGCTTGAGCCCAGGAGTTTGGGGTTGCTGTGAGCTAGGCTGACGCCACAGCACTCTAGCCCAGGAGACTCTGTCTCCAAAACACAAAGGGGAAAAAAAAATTGTTTTCAGGAAGCTCACTCCTTAGCTATTCTATCCCGTCTTAGTTTCCCCCTTCCCTGAACTCCTAACCACCCAATTAGCCTCTCATTATTGCTGTTTTTTTCCCTCTCTGCACTCATCTTTCTGACACAATTTAAAATTTTTGGAAGTCAGGGTCCTTTTTCCAAAACTCAAACATAGAATATTTTTAAGGGGAGGATTAATGATTATGAGAACATGTAAGAGATTTAGTTTACATTATTATCATAATTTCTGAGACATTTTCCTGAGTGTGTAGTTTGCTACAAGTCTATGAGGCAGATTTTATTATTGTTTCCATTTTACAGCTGGTGAAATTCAGGCACCAAATGTTAAAAGAATTTGGCCCAAATAAACCAGCTGGTGACAGGGCTGAGATTCAAACCCATACAGTCTGGCTATAGAGCCCATATTCCTGCCAGTACACGGTAGTGTTTGGTCCTTTAGATTCTAATTACCCTTTAGAAAAGAAATAGGAAAAAGACTTCTTATGAGGAAGGCAAAAAGCCTCTCATCCATTAAGGGAGGATCATTTATTATAGTTGGGGATGGGGAAGTACAATAGACAATAAATAGTACAATAAATGCAAATGATTTTTTTTTTTTTTTTTGAGACAAAGTCTCCCTTTGTTGCCCAGGCTACAGTGCAGTGGCATCATCATAGCCCACTTCAACATCACATTCCTGGGCTCAGCCTCCCAAATTGCTAGGACTACAGGCACACACCACCACACCTAGCTAATTTTTCTTTTTTGTAGAGACAGGATCTTGCCCTTGCTCAGGCTGGTCTCAAACTCCTGACCTCAAGCAATCATCTTGCCTCAGCTTCCCAGAGTGCTAGGATTATAGGTGTGACCCACTGCACTCAGACTATTCAAATGAATTTTACATTAAGGAAGAAAGTTTTATACCCGAAATATACTGTTTAAAATTAAACATTTTTGCTATTATAAATAATACTACAATGAACAGATTCTTACATATAATATTACTGTACTTTTGAATTACTAAAGAGTGTCAACATTTTTTATGGCTTTTAATGTATGTTGTCAACCAGTATCCCAAGAGGGTCATTCCAATTTATTCAGAAAATCAATAAAGTATATTTGAGTCAAAACCACATGGGCAATTAATATTACTCTGTTAAGTTTTACCAAAGTTATAGGTGTAAAAGAGTGCCTGTACAATTTATTTATTTACTAATAAGATTGAACATATTTACACATAGTTTATTCCCTCTTTTGCAAATTATTTACTGCAGAGATGCTTTTTAGATACTGTGATAGCTCTTTATATCATAAAGATATTCTACATAATGATGTAAATCTTCAGTTTTATTACTGCTTATACAAAAAAAAGAACAAGCAAATCCTAAAATTAAACAGGTTAAAAAAAATTGAGGTACTCTCTTTTTCCCCTCTCTTTTCTAGTATACTCTACTCAGTATTATAGTTCCTTAAGTGTAACAGGTAGGGGTGGAAAGAAAAGGAAAGAAAATGAAAATTTTAGGGAAAAGGAGGAAAAAAGAGAAGAAATGAGTACCAATGAGACAGAGATAAACACAGAAGTAAGAATTTAAAAGAAGTAGAAAAGGAAATTGAGAGCTAGAGAGGGAAGAAGTTACACTAACCCCCAAGGTTCTCTTGGGGACCAGTGCTTGCAGGAACACTCGTTAGCTACTTAACCATTATTACAACCTCAAATGCTCTTCTTCATCCGAAGCTATCCTTGGCTCAGAATGGGAAAGAGGCAGTGGGGTGGGCAAAAGAAAAAGACAAATGCTTCAGCAACGGCTGAGTTATCACAGGGGAAGAGTTATCACAGGGAGAATAAGAAGATAATTGTGTGACTTTCAACTATGAACTGTGAAAAGTTTATAATGGTGCTATGAGCAAAATGTTAGGAAACACTATAGAAGTGTGATCTTATAGACAAAGAAAATAGCAAAACTATTGCAAAAAATGGCAGATACTATTGGCTGCCAACCCAACCGCCAACCACCCCTCGCCTTTCTGCCAGGCTGGCAAAGTCCTACTTTTGTTCTGATGTCACTCTGCCTCCCCCAACCCCTTGGCTCAGAGGGAAATCCTGATTAGTCTAAACCATTTGCCCAGCTCCTTTGCCTCCCCCTTGCTAGAGCTTGCTTAGGGATGAGTGTGCAGCCCTCCCTAATTCCTACGAAAGGAAAACCACTGGAGACTGCCAGCCCAGCAAAAGAGGTCAGAAGAGCCACAGCTATCTTGGGATCTTGAGGGAAGCTAATTGAGCAAAAGCTACTTTCCTTAAAATGACAAAAAAGAAATAAGGAGAGAACGTAGGCCCTTGCTGAGATCATGAAGCCACTGAACTAACCAACCTGGAAGCTACCCTAACTCCTTGACTTATAGGAGAGAATACATTTTCCTTAACGTTTTAGCTATTTGGATTTAAAGGGTTTTTTTTCTTTCTTATAGCCACAACATCCTAAGAGGTTCATAATGAAGAATCTCACAAGATTATGAAAATCATTATATTATCACAATGCTACAAAAAAATAAAGCAAACTTTAATACCTACACTGCTACTTAAACGTCTTGAAGTAATGATCTGTTTTCAATTTTTCCATCTTCTTCTTGTTATTTTTCTCATTTAACATAATACAAATGTATCCAGAAATCAAACACTGACATTTAACAATTTTCAGCACATCTGGCAACCTTAAAAATTGGAATAAAAATTGCTTTGAAGAGTTTCCCTACTAAATAAAAGTCTCAATATTTGGCTGTAAGATGTAGAGAGCCGCTAAAAGGAGTAATAACATTATTTTCACAAAAAAATAAATTCCAGCAGTTTACCAGCCAAATGTTTGTTAAATAAGTCCTGGTACAGAATGATTATCATATTATGCAATTAGAAAGCAGTCCACCAAGGGGAAAACACTGACGCACACCCCCTGTGGAATATATTAAAACATACTGAAAAATGCAAATCTCTTTGAAAAACCACCATTTAAAAAATTACTGAATTTGATACAATGCACAGATTCAAAATTGGAACATTATGCTATGCCATATTCCAAATAAATGAGAGAACAAAAGTACCAAGAGGGAAGAACTGTTGGTGTGTCAAAAACTTTAACCACCTTCACAGAGTGAATTCCCATAGTACAGATAACAATGCCTCTTTAATGAGTTAAGTTTTTCACCAGCTCAAACACTTTTCCTTTACAACTCTAGCCATAAAGTCCCATCCATTTGTACCTGCTATAAAAACATCAGCACTGTAAATCCAACTGGCCCATTATTAGAGTGCACTAGCCTTTTCCCATCCACCTTGACCCAGTAATTTACACGTTTATAGGAATACTTGCTTCACCCATGACATGTGTACCTGCAACTTAAGAATGCTGCTGTAAATTCTGTTAAGAATCTTCTTCCAAAGAAGAATCTGTGCTTTTAAAAAATTTATATCAAATTTTAAAACGCCAGAATTCTAAGGTAGAAGTTCATCCATATTCATCAGTGGAAGGAAAGAGCACATTTGTTAATTCATTCAAGTATTTCATGAGTAGGTACCACATACTGGTACCAACCAAGCAGAGAATAACAGCGATAAACAAAGCAGATGTAGTCTCTCTCTTCATCAACCCAGTCTACAGCAAGGGTCAGCCAACATTTTCTATAAAGGGCCACGAAGGAAATATTTATGCTTGCAGGCCAAAAGGTCTCATTCGAAAATGTTTCACAACTACTAAGCTCCACCACTGTAGTATAAAAGTGGCTACAGGCAATATGTAAATGAGTGAGTATGGCTGTGTCCTAATAAAACTTTATTTGTGAACAAAGAAATTCAAATTTCATAATTTATGAAATAAATTTCTCATGAAATAATATTTTTCTTTTGATTTGTTTCAACCACTTAAAAATATAAATACCATTCTTAGCTTGCAAGCCATACAAAAACAGACAGTGGGTCAGATTTGGCCCATGGGCTATCGTTTGCCAACTCCTGGTCTAGACATTAATACTAACTGTATAATTATTCGTTTATTGCTTTAAGTGCTCAAAGGGAAAACACATGAGGCTATGAGAGTTTAATGAGGAGACATGGCCTGGTCTGAAAGATCAGAAAAGCTTTTTCTAAGGAAATGACTTTTAGGCTGAAACTTAAAAGTACTCACTCAAAGGCCAGGGAGAAAAGCAAAGAGCCCTCTAGACAAGAGAATAGCATGTGCAAAAGCCCTAGAAGAGGAAGGAATACAACCAACTGAAGAATCTACGAGGCTGGGGCACGAAGAGCAAAGAAAAGCACAGTACAAGATGATGCTCTTGGGAGATGGAGAACTGCCACACAGGGTCATGTCGGCCAGGGTCAGGAATTCTGGTCTTTGTCTTAAGAGCAATGGGAAACCACTAAAGAGATTTAAGTAGGAGAGAGCCACAGTTAACTTTGGATTTTTCAAAGATCACTAAGACTGCAGTATGGATAAAGATGAGAAAGGGAGCACGAATGGATCCAGGGAGATCTGTAACCAACATCCTGGCTGGAGATGACAGAGGCTTGGACTGAGGGTGCTGGCAGTGACATTTCGAAGGTAAAAGAGGCAAGATGGGGTGACCAGATATGGAAGAGTGAAGAGGCAGGCCCTACTGGACTCAGGTTTCAGTCTGCACAACCAGGACACTGGTATCATTCAATGAGCCAGAGACACAGTACGGATGTTCGGGGGCGGGGGGAATGGGTGTGTGCACAGATTTTGAGGTCAGTTTTAAACACACTGAGTTTGAGTTGCCTATATGATATTCTAGCCTAAGTGCTAAGCAATCAGTTGGATATAAGGATGAGAGGTGAGGACCAGGTTTGTTTTAATTCAGTAATTTAGTTTGGGAATTGTCAGCATCCAGGATGTAATGGAAACCACAGACGTAAGAGTAAGGAAGGGGAAGGAACAGTGGTTCTCAATCTTGGTGACACATGAACATCACCAGAGAAACTTTCAAAAATTCTGATAACCAGGCAACATCCCTGAACCGATTAAATCAGAATCTCTGTGAGCGGGACCCAGAGATTTTTAAAATTCTCCACGTGATTCCAATGTGTGTTGAAAAGAAAACAAGATCTAAGACATTAAGAATTAACAGTACTGTACTACAGGAAGGGCAAGAGTTTAAGAGACTAAGCAAGTTTCTAGTCCCAGCTACCTCGTAATGTTACCCTCTGACCTCAGACTACTTCATATTTCTAAATTCTAGTTTGGATCAACAGAAAAGTGAGATAGTAGGATTGATTTGTCTCTAATATCCCCTAGAGTCACAAAAATTTGAACCAGAGTTACAAAACTAAAATATTTCATTTTTACTTGGTAGTGTGAGGGGGAAGGGAACACAGAAAAATAGCTATTAATCAATTACCAGTGGAATACATTTTTAAAAGTAATTATCTTTAGGCCAATAACATTTTTAAATGATAGGGTTATCAACATAGCAAATAGTATTTGATGGCGTCTGCTAAGCCTGGAAGCATCTAACTGGGCTAGCTCTGCTATATTACACTGTCACTCCCCCGCTGGTAACTTCAAGAAGTTCAAAATGGTGGTGTAAAATTTAACCTGGAAATCCTCTAATTCAAAATTTTATTGAGTAAACCTTTTCTAAAGATAAAGAAGTGAGCTGCAAATTAAGATTTAGGAATTGTGTGTGTGAACATAGAAGCACAGCACTCAGACTCAGAAGACCTGGCCTGACGTTGAAATCTATCACTCAGTATCTCTGTGACTTCAGCCAAGTTTCGTAATCTCCAAGTCTCAATCTCCTCAGCTGTACAATGGAAGTGAAATCAACTTCAGAGTTACTGTAGAGATTAAAACATGAAAATGGCTGTGAAACATAGCTATTCAAAAAGCATCACCATTTTACACTATTTTCCAGCCAATTTTGACGTTAACTTTTTTTTTTTTTTGAGACAGAGTCTCACTCTGTTGCCCGGGCTAGAGTGCCGTGGCGTCAGCCTAGCTCACAGCAACCTCAAACTCCTGGGCTCAAGCAATCCTTCTGCCTCAGCCTCCCAAGTAGCTGGGACTACAGGCATGCACCACCATGCCCGGCTAATTTTTTTTTCTATTTTTAGTTGTTTGGCTAATTTCTTTCTATTTATAGTAGAGACAGGGTCTCGCCCTTGCTCAGGCTGGTCTCGAACTCCTGAGCTCAATCAATCCTCCCGCCTCGGCCTCCCAGAGTGCTAGGATTACAGGCATGAGCCACCGCACCCAGCCT
>RJWJ010008259.1:0-54119 GCA_004363605.1 Indri indri | reverse complement strand
TCAAATGTTGAGCTGACCTCTTTGCCTCTCTGGCCTTACGTTTTACATATTTATCATCCCTTAATATGCTATAATTGACGTGGGGTGGGAACAAAAGCTGGAGGTCTTGATGGTCTTGGCTGAGTTACTGCCTCTCTTTAAGGAAGATGAAAATGTTTTCTGGGGTGGAAAAAGCACATTTCTCATGAAATGCAATCCACAGTACAAAGTTCAAGGTCAAAGAACCACATGAGGCACATCCAAAAGGGGCAAGCATTACTGCTCTGCTCATAAGATAGCCGGAATACCCTGACATTTCAAGCAAGGAAAACACTCCTGCAATAACAGAAGCCTGCCACAGAGAGTAAACTACACAGATGAGGAATAAAAAGCTTGCAGTACCCTGTGATATAGCATAATCATACGATGGGCCCAACACCAATGTAATGAAGTTATGAAATGAAAAACTTCTTCCACAAGTCCAGAACTCCATGGCTCAAGTATCATCTTTAAAAAATGTCAACGTAAGTGTCTAAATATCAACCTCAAATCCATTACTCAGCTTGAGATATTTTGAGTAAGAGCCCACCAAATATGGGAAAAGTCATATAAAGGCAGAAAATAATCCTTAAGTGACATTATATTTATATTTACCTTATAATAAATCTTCATAATGCTCAGTTTAATGAGTAACTCTTAATAATGTAAAGATATACACATTCCATGGGTCATATGAAGCCAAGGCTGCTAAAGTGGGTGATTTAATATTTCAAGGAAAACTGAATTATGTGAAGGTCAAGTTCCTTTTAAAAAGTATATTAGGAGACATTACAAAAATAAGGAAGTAGTTATAAATCTGAGTTCCAAGAATGGTAACTCCCTTGTATGGACAGAGAAAAACACTAGGGCAGAACAATTACATTCCCATGCTAAGAAAACCCTTAACGGGGCTGGGGGGACTCACAGAAAAGCCAAAATCACAGCATTAAAAAACGTATTTCATTGAGATGCTCCATGTGGAAATTAGTGGTGTTAAATCGGCAGCTTCAGAGGACAGAGGGCAAATACAGGGGTTGTTTGCAAACATCAAAAGAAAAAAGGAAAGTGGCTACAAACCAGTCCCACAAAGGCAAATGTACGTGGGCTGGTAGCTCCCAGGTGTGAAGGATCTCACCTGATTATGCTAATGTAGAGATCACTACATGGTCACTATCATTTCATTTTCAGGCGGTTTTGTTTTTAGGAGTTAACACAGTACCACCCAAGAGAAATATAACATAATGCTCCATTTTCTATTTCCTGATAGCCACATTTTTAAAAGTACAAAGCAACTGTGAAATTGATTTTAATAATATGCTTTATATAACCTAATATAGCCAAAATAGTCATTTCAGCATGAAATACACATGAAAACTATTAGTGGGATATTTTACATTCTATTTTTTATGGTTGTTTTCAAAATCATGTACACTTACAGTACATCTCAATTCCAATGCTACATTTTTATCCGAAATACTTGACGTCTATTTAGATTTCATGAGATTTAGATTTGAAAAAATAAATTCATATACCCAAGATGTCCCAAACTTAAACATTTTCCAATATCTGAATTGTTTTTAAATTTAAATTTATTAAAATAAATAAAATCAGTCAGGCATGGTGGCACATGCCTATAGTCCCAGCTATTTGGGAGGCTGAGGTAAGAGGATTGCTTGAGCCCAGGAGTTCGAGTCCAGCCTGGGCAACCTAGTGAAACCCTGTCTCTAAAAGAAAAATTATAAATTAAATAAGTTAAAAATTAAGTTTTTTGGTAGCTCAACAGACATACGTGGCTAGTGACTAGAGGAGTGGACAGCACAGGGCTATCATCTTTGTCCCATCCTCACAAAAGGAGTCATTTCTCTTTCCAACTTCCCATGGAATATTAAATAAAACTGAAGTTGTCCTATAAGGAGATAAAGATAATAATTTCTTCATTATGGAAACCTTTATGGAATTCAGCTTATAGAATACAGAAATGGAATAAATGTATCTTTAAAAATTTGATATAGGGGGTCTATCTTTGGGAATAAAATTAGAAAGCATTTGGAAAAGGGAAGTGAATATCTTTTGCATTTCTATTGTATTTAATTCCCACAATATCCCTAGGTGGGATGTCCTTTTCTGAAATTCCCATTTTACTGCTAAGGAAACAGAAGCTCAGAGAGTTTGGAGACAGTTAAGTGGAGTGTACAGAATTTGAGGTTAACTAATCAATTTAACTTTTATGTGAGTCTTGAGTGAACTTAACTAACTCTTAGGTCTTGGGCCTGTGCACAAAACACTGCCCAGCTATTGAGTCATGTGATTGTGGATACTGATTCCCTGGAGGAGTTTAGGAAAAACAGACAGGACAAAGTACAGGATGGAAGTGTTCATCTCTACAGCTAGCCATTTAAACCTCCCTCTATTGAAAGCTCCATAATCTGTAATTCTTCACTTGCTATGGTGACTGACTCAACATTCTCCCTCAGAGCACAGAATCTGTGGGTGCAGAACCTAGTAACCAATAGTTTTAAAAGCTTTCCCGGTATTATAATATATAATGAGGGTTGGCAACTACTGAGCCGGATTAGATCTCAAACTTCAATTTGCATCAGAATCACCTGGGGGTGGGGGTGGAGCGTGGGGTGCTTTAGAAACACAGATCACTGGGCCCCACTCCAGAATTTCTGATTTGGTAAATCTGGGGTGGAACTCATGAATTTGCATTTCTAACAAGTTCCTCAGGTTTTCTCATACTGATGGTCCCGGCATCACACTTGGAGAACCACTGAACTAGAAAAAAGATGGATGTATTTAATTGAGGCAAGGAAAAGAGGCACCACAAATTCATAAAGAACTTTGTTCACAAGGGCATGTTGCCAGGCTTGCATCTGCCTAGAGGGTAACCACTTGAATCTGAAGAAGTGTGCTGGATGCCTCCAAAATGCAGACCCAGCCTGCAGAGGACGATTTCCCATGCAGCTACCAAAGCTAAGCCTCAGGGCCCTTTCCAAGGCCTAGCAATAGTATATGTTGTTTTTGTGTTTGTTTCTGGTAAAATTTTAAAAAGTAAGGGTTTTTGGTTTGTTTGGTTTTTTTTTTTTTATGGAGAACTTCCATATTTTTCTGCATAAACCTCACAAGCCACAAAACTTGGATCATCCCTTCAAGACCTCTTATCCTTATTTATATCTTCCAGATTTTTTTCTAGCAGAAATACATTAGAAATTTTTAAAACATCACAAATATGTTTAGAATTTGCTTTTATCTCTTAATAATAGAATATAAAACAGTGTTCCTTAATAAATTTCTGCAACATTTTAATGGCTGTGTAATAGGTACCCAAAATATACTCAACCTTTAAATATTTAAGTGGTTTGTAATTTTTATGTATTTATCACCATGGTGAATTTCCTTAAAGCTAAATATTTATGCCCATCCTTATTCCCTTAGTATTCCTAAGTAGAAGTGTTGATATGTACCATATGCATTTCTTATTTGTTGTAATTATAATGTAATGTACAATTTTGTAATGTGAATTTCTCTCCATTTATCATGTGTGTTTTTCCAGCTGCTGCATAATTTTTAAGCTTAATGTCTGTAATGACTCCAGAACATTTCTCTCTATGGATATAACAATTTATTTGTCTACTCCTCCAACATCTGGGTTATTCTCAATTTTTCATTAATATAAATAATATCACAACAAACTCTTTTCTTTTTTTAGATTATTTCCTTAACATAGCTTTCCTTAAGTGGGTCAAAAAGTATAACAATGGCCAACCAACCCAAGAGGATTGTTTATAAAACATGGCTTGCAGCAGAGAAATGAGACGTCAGTGTGAACAAGGTTCACAATGGGCTTGAGGTCCCAGAGCCTGGCAGACAGACACCTCACATTCAGTACATTTAATCTGGGACCGTAACAAGACCTGTCTCTGTGTTGAGGACTTGGCTGACTATTCTCCACATTCTGGAGAATATCTTCCCAGCTAGGAGCAAGTTGTCCAGAATCTTTCTGATAAACTATGGCTAAATGATTCACAAGCGTGTAAGAACTGAATACTATTATAGTACGCTGTAAACAAGGTTGAAACAGCTGCCCCAACAAAACCAGGACCTAAGCACTCTTTTGTTCTATTTCCAGTAACGCATGGCAGTGTTCTTAATCAATGACAGTTGGCTCTCTGTGGCCAGAGACACATGTGACAGTCAGCAAATTGGGTCTAAATTTAGATAATTTTCTGTCCAGGGAACACAGGCTAGTTAATTAGCCTACACAGGGTCTAAGTTCATAACTGTGATTTCTTTAGTGTGGTTCTTCAACCACTTGAGCTAATGAACTATAGATACAAAATAATTTCTCATTTTGGGTACAAAACAAGTACACAGGTGGGTTGTAAATAACAAGCCAGGCCCTCCAATGATGCTTATTAACTTCACATGGCACAGTCGAACGAGGACATTCCAGCCATCCTAAAGGAAACACACCCAGAAAACACCACTGACCTTTTGTTTCTGTCCATGATATGGGTAAGTGGTAAATATTGAGCAGAGAGGGGCCACAAGGTGATAATGATGAATGATCAGTATTTCCATTTGACACTTAGTCATTCATTCATTCAATACAGTGACTGGTGCCAGAAGCCAAAGCTGGCCAGGATGCTGCTGGCAGAGAAGGGACAATGATCCCATATGGCCTACTGTGCCCCAAACTGCCACCTGCCACCTAAATCCACATGTTCACCCTGGGGGATTAGGTGGCTTTCCAAATGCACTTGAAAAGACAGGAATCTACAGTAACATTTCCATGACTACTGAACTTACTCGCTGAACACTAACCAGTGCTTACAAAACAATCCACCTTCCAGCTATTCAACGGCACAGAAAATTACTGAAGACCAGAACCCAGAGCCAGAAACTACCCCCAGGGGAAACTGGCCCAAAACTGCTGGAGCACAGCCAAGCTAAGTCACACCCTTTGTTATTTTAAAAACAGAAAACAATACACACATACCTTAAGTCTCAGGTCCCAATTTGCATTTTAAGTCCTCCTCTCCAAGCCACCTCTCCTCAAAACAGGTCTGACCACTTTGATTTCCATATTCTCCACCCCCCTTCTTATCTCTGGCCCCAAAGGCTCTCAGAGGATAATCCTGTACCTGGCGAGTAGGCGTCACCGAAGCACGCATTGGTCAAAGTTTACCTATGATTATCATCTGTCAGTTGCCACTGGAAAGTGGAATGAGGAATCTGAAATTCAATTCCAGGCCTTTACTTGGTTGGCTGGAGTCATCATATTTGGTATCTCCTGACAGCAAACACCTGTGTGCACCAGCAGCAGCAGGACACGGTGGCTCTGGAGCCGGAGTCCCCAGGTGCAAACCCTGCTTCCTACTTTACCTTTGTGATTTGGACAAGTGTTACCAGTTGAATTGTGTCTCCCTCAAAATCCATATGTTGAAGTCCTAACCCCCAGTACCTCAGAATGTGACCTTATTTAGAAACAGGGTCAATGTAGATGTACTTAGCTAAGAATGAGGTGGGCCCTGATCCAATACAAGTGGGATCCTTATAAAATGGGAAATTTGGAAACAGACATGCACAGAGGGAAAACACTAGGTGAAGATGAAGGCAAAGATTAGGGAGATGCTCCTATAAACTAAAAAACACAAAAGATGGCCAGCAAACCACCAGAAGCCAAAGGAGAGACATGGAAGACATTCTCCAGCCCTCAGAAGAAACCAATCCTGCTGACAGCTCAGGTTTAAGCCATTCTGTAGTACTTTGTTACAGAAGTCCTGGCAAACTAACACAGAAAGTTAATGATGTTGCAGTTTTCTCATTTGTAAAATGGGTAAGAATAATACTTCACTAATAAAGAGGCATAAATAAATTATAATTTGTTAGGTTGCTTAGAATAATGTCTGGCAGGTAAGTGTATTTTAGGGGTAAATAGTTGTTCCCAAACATTCTTTTTTAATCAAATACATTCTCACTTTTTTCCCTAAGTTTCCTAAGGCCTCTTCCCACCAAGTTGCTTACTGAAATGCAAGTGCAAAAATAAGCCCACGCCAGATTTCTCAGGAGATGAGGGGCTGGCAGGGCCAGAGCAGCAGGGTGTGGCCGCACGACTGAGACCTGCCTTTGTGTATCAAAGGAATCGAGGCTCCCTCCCGCCTGCTCTGCATCACACCCACTCACATCCCATCCTTCCCCTCCCTGCAGCAGCCACCACCCTGGCCTTGGCCCTAGTCCTGGCCCTTTCTTCCCTTACAGTTTGTCAAAACCCTGTATCATCCCACCGCCAAAATGTAATCATCTTACAACCTCACTGTTCATTTTTACCCACCCCACCCAGGGCTTTCAATGCTGCAGGGAGAAGTCCACCCCGCCTCCAAACCTTACTTTCTCCCACTGTCCATGTACACCTCCGCTCTTCGTTACAGCCCCACCTCTACTCTTGAGGTTCTCCTCATTAGTACTGTTTTCCCCTATTAATCCTAACTTACCCAATCAAGATGGGCCAGCCCCAAACTCCTATGATGTTGACAGGCCACATGCCAGAGTTTATTCTGAGTGGCATAAGCCTGGCACTGCCATAAATGTTTCATGGATGTCAAGATGTATTATCTCAACTAGACAGTACACTTTTTTGAGGCTACTCATTCGTCGCACACTAGATAGGACCTACAAATGCCAGGCACTGTGCTAGGCATCAGGGCTGGCAGATATCAGTAGCCACCATTTGTTGAGAGGTTACTATATGCCACATTTTATCCTAATCCTTGTGATGATGCTGTAAGGGAAGGGCTGGCCTCATCCTAGGTTACAGGTGAGAAAACTAAAGATCAGAGAGATTATGTAACTTACCCAATATCACACAGATAGTAAGGGATAACACTGGGCAAGAGAGAAAACAGGGCTGAGAAGGAGTACAAGGGGTGAGCTAGTAACAAGCTGAATAACAGACCTCAAAGAACATGGATCGAGGCACTTTCCATTTGGAAGGATGTCAATAGTTATTTCTTGTGTACCTATATGTACCTGGGTGGAGATTTTCAGAGGCTCAATACTTTTATCAATGACTTAGACTAAAATTAAATAAGCATCCTACCAAGTCCGTGGATGATTCAATACGATTATGATAAAAATTAGAATTTAAAATTATACAAAAACTAGAGAAATAGCCTTCTCTAACAAAATGGAACTCAACATATTTAACTAGCAAATAAAATTTAACTAGGATAAACATAGTGTAATGCATTTGGGTTCAAATGCCCCACAGCACAAGTACATGAAGAGAAAGGGCTTTACAAGCAACACTGGGAGAAAAAAATTCAACAATAAACTCAATATGAACCAAGAGGGTAATGTGTCTACCAAAAAAAATAATATAATCTTAGGTTATATTAATAAAGGTACCCATGTAAGAGGTGGACATTGTACTATTTTTAATGTTCTTTTGGAAACAAATTTAAAGTTCTGCTCAGAATTCTAAGCCCCAAAATTTGATAGTCAAACTGTCACATATGTTTAGATGAAATTAGTCTATGCGATTAAGAATCCTTGGATTTCACAATTTTATAAATTACATATTGACGGAATACATGGAGTCGGTGTATCCTAAAGGATTTCACAATTTTATAAATTACATATTGACGGAATACATGGAGTCGGTGTATCCTAAAGCTAAGTTTATAACATATAATTGCAGGCTGACATCATTCCCAAACTTTTCAATGAAAGTGTGAGATCAGATTATGTTAGTTCTTATCTGTGTAAGAAACCCCCAAATTATGACTGTAAAATGATGTACTTAAACCCATGTTAATCCCACATATGATCAGATCAGGTCATGAATATATTACTGGACTTCAAAGGAAAAGCCTGACTGATTACCTAATATCACCAGCAGGCAACACTCAAGAGCAGTTTCCATTCCTAACATGGAAAAGACATTTAACTTCACCTAAAACAGTCTGCTGTAATATTGGCTTCCATCAATAGGACAATGGGTATTGGGCAAGTAGCAATCAATAGTCACTTCTGGAGTAAAAGTAATCAAAATTGTAGAAAGTCACTAAAGTTTGAGAACACAGTGGCACACCTTTACCATCCAAGTCTCAAAGGAGACCCTCTTGGAAACTTCCTGTGGCTGAGTTAATCGTCACCAGTAATCATTCTCCCCTGTCTCTTGAGGTTTAACTGGTTTCAAGGCCACCAACAAGAGAATATGATTTCCTGCCTCCCTTGCAGCTAGGTAGGGGAATGTGACTAAGCCCCGATCAATTCCCTGTGAGGGCAACGACTGGTGCACCTTTGGTGTCACATCCTTTAAAAAGGAAAATGCTTGTGCTTCACTCTCCCTCTTTCTGGTTCCTTAAGACTTGAATGAAGACCGTGCAACATGGACAACACCCTAGAGCAGCTCTCTCCAACACAATCATCATGCAGGACTGACATCATTTTAAAGTTTCTAGTAGCCACATTAAAAAAAGTAAATAGAAACAGGTAAAATAAATTTTACTTTATGTCCAGAATATTAGCACTTCAATATGAAATTATAAAAAATTATTAAGATATTTTACATTCTTTTGGGGGGACGTCTTTAAAATTTGAAGTGTATTTTACACTTGCAGCACATCTCACTTTGGACTAGCCACACTTCAAATGCTCAAGAGCCACGTGTGGCTCTATGCCATGCAGTGCAGCTCTAGAGTACAGCAGGACACCAGAGAAGGGCTTGGACCCCTCGCTGAATCAATCTATGGAGCAGAGTTGCCCTGATGGCCTTTGGACTACTTGAAACTTCTCCTTCAAAAGGAAACAACTTCTATCTTGTTTGAGCCACTGTATTTCAGGGTATTTTGGTAAAACAGCTTATCCTGTACCTAAGTAATATGTTCACAGGGACCTCACAGAAGAACCCTGCAGCTTCTCAGTTATGAAACAACTCTTCAAAGGATGGTCAGATTCACGAGTTCACACTAACTCTCATCAAAAACCCCTCTAAAAACATAGCCCATATCTGAAAAATTGCCATGGGAACATTCTCAGCATTGGTAAATACATCTCAGAATAAACATATCCAGGGAGAACAGCGGGTTCCTTAGACTTTTTCTTGCTCTATTCTCACATTATAAATCTCTGCACTTCCCAGCCAACCAGCCTATTGGGCAGCCCAGAAAGCATGAGGGAGCTAGAAGCCATCAGATCATATGGTATCCTGAGAAAATAAAAAATGAAATCCTTTTAGGGAGTTATTCCAAAAAAATGAAAGTGTTTTTGTTAATGCAATAAAAACTGCTCTAATAATTGAATAATCAAGTTGATCAAAACACATGAACTTCCTTTTTTAAAAGGAGATAGGGATGCAAGCAAATGGAAAGCCAAGGCTAGTTGCTAATGTCATCTTTAGAGACATACTGGTTCTTGGGCTCGTGCTGACCCTATCGCCATATACATGAAAATAACCACCTCCATATAGCAAAGATCTTTGGGTAGAAACTCAACTGAAAACCTCCATAGGATGATTCAGAAGTAGCTGCTGTTTCACTCCCAAGAAAAAGTTATGTAAAGAATTCGTCAAACAAAAAACATGTAGATCAACAATAGCCTCAGTTCAAAATGATTAGGTAATTAATTTAGAAGAAAGAGATAAGAGATAATAACCTAAATGACTAATTGCTTGTGTAGATACAAGATTTCCCCAAGTTTAGGACCCAGGTTCTGGGTCATGTTGGTCTCCAGCTGGAATGGTATCATGGTTAACCAAGAATTATGGTCTCGGGTAAGTAGAATAAAGCTGTGACCCATTTAGCCAGCAACGGAGCTCCGTTTAGACATAGATGTTTTACTAGCTCCACTGGAAGAACAGAAATAACATCTGTTCTCTCTCACTTCAGAACTGAAATCTGAAAGGCATTTGGCTCTTTGGAATCAAAGAACCCAAGATTTTCCCTGATCTTGCCCTGCCAAGGAGAAACGATGCTGACATTGGTGAACTTTGTCACTAGGGATGGGCTTATGATGATGTAAAATCATTCTATGGGTCTTATTTACACTTAGGGCAAGAGGGTGGAATTTATTTTATGCAGTTTGGAGCTTCACAATTTAGGAATGCCTTGCGTCAGCAAGCGAGTGTGCGGCTGACAATGCAAACTCTCGTGTCAAGAAAAAAAGAAGGTTCCAATCTCTCTGCCATTTACCAAACATGTGACTTTTGCCAAGTTTCTTACCTGCCCTTGACCCTCATTTCTTCCTCTGTAAAATGCTACTGTAACAATGGTGTTTACTGGATAGTTTTGTAAGCGTTAATGACAAACAGTATGTCAAGGGCTTGGCGCAGTGCCTGGCACCTAGTGCGCATTCAATAAATAAGGACTCTTCTCCTCATTACTGTTGTACAAAGTCAGCGATCAATACAGGTTCACTCTTGCTATTAATATGACATATTAGGCAGTGATAAAAAGGCCACTGCAAAAGTGTGATGCTCCAGCCTCACTCTCTCAGACACTGGAAATAGTCCCAAATGAAGAAACAATGGAGCTAAGGTCCGTGACAGCGCGTGCTCAGTGGAGGAATGCCGGGCTTTGGAGAAATTGCTCAAGGACACAAAGACCTGGAGGTGTGTTATGGGTTCAATTGTATCTCCCCAACCCCCATTGATATAGTGAAGTCCTAATGCCCCCTAAACTCAGAATGTGACCTTATTTAGATACAGGGTTTTTACAGAGGTAGTCAAGTTAAAATGAGGTCATTATAGTGAGCCCTAATCCAATGAGTGGTGTCCTTATAGAAAGGAGAAATCTGGACACAGACATACG
This sequence comes from Indri indri, assembly GCA_004363605.1. Taxonomy (NCBI): domain Eukaryota; kingdom Metazoa; phylum Chordata; class Mammalia; order Primates; family Indriidae; genus Indri; species Indri indri. The sequence continues at coordinate 43,287 of RJWJ010008259.1, read as the reverse complement.
CACACAGGGAGAAGGTGATGTGAAGATGAAGGCAGAGATCGGGCTGATGTTTCTGCCAGCCAAGGACTGCCAGCAAACCTCCGAATCTAGATCAGAGGCATGGAACAGATTCTCCCTCACAGCCCCCACAGGGAACCAACCCTGCCAGTACCTTGATCTTGGACTTCTAGCCACAGAACTCTGAGACAATGAATTTTTGTTGTTCAGGAAGGCCACCCAGTTTGCGGTACTTTGCTATGGCAGCCCTAGCAAACTGACACAAGGCAAAATCAGGCAGCAAGGAGATTCGCCATTTAAAAAGGGCTGAAAAGACCTAAAAAATATGTAGCATCACACAAAATTGACCAAATTTCTCTCTAGAACTTTTACTAGTCTACCTCTACCCAATGGGATCATCTTTGATGTACTTTAAAATTATGTCTGTGAAAAAGAGGCTCAGCTTTATGACAGATTTGACCACAGCTCCTGTCTACAGAGAGATGTGGATTTCAAACACTATCATTTTGTGTGTGTGAATGCATGCATGTGTGGTGGGGGAGGGAGGCTTAGGCATCTGTAAAAACTTATCATAAATGACTAAAAACTCCTTGAAAAAATACCTTGGCAGAGATGTCGGTTGTCGACCTTCATAAGAGCTGTTATCTCAACAAGCAACAAATTCAAACCCCTGTCTGAGCAGGATGTGTCTGGTTCCACAAGATTCATGGGGTGTGTGCATTTCCTTGGCTGCAAGCTACCATCGTTAGTAGCTGCTATGTAAAGGTATACTAAAAATTTAATCTTTCATGGAGCCAGTCATTTTAAACTGGCTGTTCTGATTTTTTTAATGGAATGTCTGCTGCCTCTCTATTACAATGGAAAACATACTTGGGAACAAATCTTTCATAAAATTGAGCACACACCCACAAAGTAAACTGTGAAGCCCTCGATCATGTTTGAGTGGCATTTCTTAAGATTTGTTACAAAGATCTTTCAACTCCATTTCCCATCCCTCAACCTCCACCCATTTCACTCAAGGCACTAAAAATTGGCATTTACAAAGAAATTCCAGAAGCCTAAGCATTTTATTAGCAAAGGGAAATCCCAACCTTTTTGGCCTCATTTCTCATGATGACAGCTCATTTTTTCCATGTAGAACCACCTATTAGTTGCTGCAAATATTTAAAGAGGTAAAGAAGTCACTTTCAAATTATAGTCATAAAAAGCATACATAATGATAATTTAGAACGTTGCACTTCTTTTATAAGCATGAAAGTCAGTCTACCCATTTTTAAAACTAGATGAAAACGTAATAGGTGTTCTTACTGACATACTCAGGGCCAACACTTATGGCACTCTGCTGGGCTCCTAAAGTACTACCATTTTGCATGTCAAGGGCCATTTGTGAGACTGAGTCTACCCGCTGAGCTGCAGGCTGGCTCCCGCACTGGCCTCCCCACCCCTCCACACAGCCCACCTATCCTCAAGGCCTGGATGAAGCCCCACCTCCATAAAGCTCCACAAATTCTCCCACTTCCAGTGATTCATCCCTCTGAAAATTGACAGGTTTTATCACCAGGTCCCACAACTTAACTAGTTATAGCACCTTGAAGGTGCCTTTAGTATCTATATTCTATACTATTTGTATTTTGTCTTAGTTATTTCCTGCATGTTTTTTTTTCCTTCTCCCACCTAAGTTTATCAGCTTCTCAAAGACAAGAACTATACTTTACATTTCTCCTTCATCCCCTCTAGTATCTAATCCAAATTTAAGGACTCCCAAAATATAAATGTGAACTAAAAAGGTTTTCCACCTTTGAAGTTCCAAAGTTCTCTCTAGCCTCTGTGGGTTATCTGCAGGGTCCCAAATATATTTAAGGATCAAAGCAACTAGACAATGACATTACCTAATTTCTCCTACTACACTCAAGTAAACCTGCCCCTGACACAGTGCCAGTCGTCTAAGCCGAGTGTTCCAGAAAGGACATGCCCATTAAATCTCTACCCACATGATGGTCCTGGGGCCACTGAGTGAACTGAAGACCATCCAGAGAAGGCCTCTTTGGGTCACTTTTGCCCTTTTTCACTCCCGGGCTTTGTTCACAACGGCCACAAACCGATCTGGCAGCTGACCTCCCAGACACAGGCTGGCTGAAATGTGATCACGCCAGTGGGTCACCTGTCTTCTCTTTATGCAAGCACGAGAACCTGATCTGCTATCCTCTTCTTCCTACCTCCCAGAAATACAAAGAACCCTTTCTTCCTCCTTCTCCCTCACACAAAGACAAGCAGGAAAATGCGATGGCTCGATGGTTTAGGACATATTGAGAAAGACCACTTATTTTAGGTAAAAAAGATTATAGCTTGGCTCATGTAACTGAATGTAAACATTTGTAAACTTGGTTTTCTTGTAACAAGTAATACATATACATGCATGTACATATACTAAAAAATTCAAACCAAAAACATGCACTGAAAAGCAAACTTCCATCCCCCACTCTCTCCCAGCTCTCAGTGCCATTATTTTACCCTCCAAACACATAAAGTTTTTGAATCCTATTTTTTACTGGGGGCTTCTAATTAGGAGAAAGGAATAAATGTTTACCAAGCACCTCCTGAGTACCTCTTAAGATGATGTGTGTTTGACATCCAATAGTACATTTAACCTTCACAACAACCCTGTGAGGCTGATATTATTATTTCCTCCACTCTTCAGGTGAGGAACCTGAGGTTCAGAAGGGTAAGAGACTTGTCCAAGGGCACAAACCTAGGTCTGAGTCTAAAGTTGGCTCTCCAAGCTGCTCTCTAGTCTGCCCAGTTTCGTAAAGCAGAATCTCCATCCAAAACTCCTCTTTCAGAAAACGCACGCTCTGGAATCAGACTACTTCGGTTAAAAAACTGGTTCTACAACTTAGAGCTCTACGAACCCAGCAAATATTACTGCACACCCCTAGGCCTCAGTTTCTTTGTCTGTAAAATGAGCTTAACAGTAATACCTACCATATAAGGTCTGAGGTAAGATGAAATGAATTCCATATGAAGAGCCTGGCGTAGCACCTGACATACAGTTAACACTTCATAATGGTTAGTTATTATTAGTGTTATTATCCTATGGTCAATTAACAAACAAGGGATTGAGAAGGTTTTCTTTTTTGTTTTTATTCCCTCCATTTGCTTTACAGTGACGTGGCTTGGGGAAACCATTGTTGATGAATTTGGGGAGCTGTTCGAAATTGCCTGGCTCCATATGCCAATTCCTTTTCTCTCCTCCCCGAAGTCTGTTCTCTGAACATTTCTTCTCTTAGAACTGCCAAAATCACGGCCTTTTCTGCTGCCAAATCCCAGAAGCTTCTACTAGTGTTATTACTGTGTTTTTTTTTTAATCATGGAAATATTTCAGTTTTTTCTTTTTTTAAAACTAGATTTCAACAACACCGTCTCTACTGCCACCAGTTTTTAATTTCTAAAATTTATGTGCCTATCATTCCTCTGTACCCCTGTTCATATATCATGGAACTCCAGACCGATGAAATTTTGCTAAAATAATCTTGACCTATATAAATGGAAGCTATCCAAATTCCCTTGGAATGGAAAAAGACATTTGTTAACCTGGTCACACGATTTACAAACCCATATCCGCTGAACTGGGCAACATTTTCCATTTAATTGCCTTTTCCTCCTTAACTGAAAGCCAAAGGAGATGCGTAGGCTGCGGTGTCACAAGGCCAGCAGACGAGAGGCTGAAGGAGGTTTCTTGGGGGAATGGGAGGATCACAGGGCCAAGGAAGTCAGGTGACCAGGCTCTCACTGTGGCCAACAGCTAGTTGTATGGCGTTGGCCAACCCACCTTGCATTATCCGAATTTACCTAAAGAATGAGAAGGTGAGACCAGCTTTTTCCTAAGAACCCTTTCTAGCTCTTTCTTTAAGTGAGCCAATCTTTTGCAATCATCCCCTGAGCATCTCATCTGGCCTGGGCCTTATCAGGCAGTAAGTTATATGTCATGATGCAGCCACAGGAGATAAGCTTCTGCCAAAAGTAGGTGTGCATGTGACATGCTAGCCATGAAAGATGCAGCCTCCATTTACTGCAAAAATGCAGCTGTGCCAAGCTGTCAAAATGTAATTCACGGCAAAGCAATAAACTCCAGGTTGATATTTAATCACCTTATGTGAAATGATAGCTGAGCAAGACTGTATCAAAGGAGACATACCTGGGCTTCTGTCTAATACCTTCCATGAATTTCTCCCATTCTACGATTCTGTTTGAAGCACCTGGAACGCGGCTAGTACAAGACTGGGATCCCAGCAGGGTTTATAAGGAAACCTTTTGTCAAAATATCTTTGTGTATAACCCTTCTGCTATGTTATCTTTCCCCATTTTCTCCTCTGGGAGACTTTGTTTTATAACTCTGACATCATAACTGGTTCTTCCAATCCAAAGTCTATAATGATGGATAACAAATGAGTAAGAATCCCAGGAATTCAGGGGGAGTAAGGCATAGGCAGCAATAGATAGTGTCGTTTTACCACAAAAGCCTTAACAGAGAGTCGAACCAGTTACCTAAAGTCAAAGATGAACCATGTTAATATGCAATTCCTTAACCACCCTCACGAGACCAGCTTCTTTTAAAAATGACATTCTGAATCAGGATTTTGGCAACTTGAGAAATGCTGAGGTTTTTACTGCTCTTTTAAGATGTTTAATTTGACTTTCCTTACTCTACAAGGCACAGACCCCCACGATTTTAAAAATGTCATTTTTGAAATCTATACGCACAAAGAGCAAGGAACCGAGAGCACGCCATTCACAGAAGCCACCCTGAGCTAGCCGAGCATGCCCCTGGTGTCTGTAGTTTATTAACCCAGCAGCACCATGCCAAGGAAAGAGCGAGCACTGTTTCTGCAGCTCCGTGGAGCGGAGGCCGGGCAGCCAGACCGTGAGTCACTGCATACTTACGTCACTCTTCCTGAACTTCGCTTTCAGGCTCTTCATGTTTAGTGCATTCAGCCTTCCGAAGCTCTGGAGGAGATTTTTCAACACCTAAGCAGAGAAAGACAGAAAGAAAGTATGTAGGTTTCCAAATAAACATTACAGATACTGTCTCTTGATTGGATTACAACTTTGGGCCATGGGAAGGAGACACGGTTGGGCTAGGAAGGTGATCAGAGTTACCAGCCAGGAAGCGATAACGAACACATGCTATTCCCACTCATAATCCACTCCCTAACCCTTCTGACATAGTCAAATTAACCAAAACTGTAATTTTTTTCTTCTTATTTAATTGGCAAATAAAAACTGTACATACTTGTGGTATATAGCATGACATTTAAAATATGTATATATTGTGGAATGGCTAAAATGAGCTAATTAATATATATGTTACCTTACATATTTATTTTATTGTAGTGAAAACACTTAAAATCTACTCTCAGAAATTTTCAAGTATACAATACTCTGCTATTAACTACAGTTGCCATGTTGTACAATAGATCTCTCGGTATTCCTATGGTCCAACTGAAATGCTGTATCCTTTGGCCAACATTCTCCCCAGTCCCTCACTCTGCCAATCTCAGCCCCTGGTAAGCACCATTCTACTCTCTGCTTCTACAAGTTCAATGTTTTTAGATTCCATATATAAGTGAGTTCCCAAACATTAAAAGTAGAAAAAGTTTAAGCTACTGCTTAAATGTTACTGTACAAAATGCTCTACCTGTATGTTGAAGTAATTCCTTTACACGCCCTTCATGTTGCAATCATACCACCCACCTCCTTTTGAAAGGCCAAAATAGTGAAAAATGATAAGGAAAACAGTTCATATTCCAGATGCCATTCATTCCCTACTTATTTTTCTCAGTGTTTGTCCGTCCCTGACCCCCATCCCAAAGCACAAGGCAGTTAGTAAAAAATGCCAGGAACAACAAAACCTCCCACATCAAATAGCTCATTCCTCAGGGGGCCTCTTTAAACCGCGCAGGACTGTCCAGGTCCTTGTGGAACCCAGCAATTCTGAGTTGGAGTTGAAAAAGTCTTAAGTAATCACTTCATTTACGAGGGGTCCATGGTCCCCTGCAAATTGAATACACTCTTTTTTGAGTAAGTATATATGTACATTTTCAGGGAAGAAGGTTCCTGGTTGCCGCCCTTCAAAAGTCAAGGCTACTGATCTAGTCTAAGTTCTTAATTTTCCAGAAATAGAAACAGAGCCCCAGAGAAGTTGAGAAACTTGCCTGCAGTCACAAAGCCTGTTTACGGTGGAATTCAGAACCAGACCCCCAAATCTGATTAGTAGCTGAATGCTTTTTCCACTGCCCTGCACAGCTTTTTAACTAAAACCCAAAGCTGAATCCTGTGCTAAAATATGATACAGACTTTATCTCTTTCATTAAACCTGGGAATGTACAAAGTGTGAAATCTCTGCATGTAGATTAAAATGTCAAAGTGCAAAAAGGAAAGATAATCTATGTGAAAGTTCCCATCACATGGGAAGCAACTCGATAAATGTAACGTCAAGCCACACCTGACAGAAAGTGAGAACAGGTGCACTCTAACAGTACCATCCCAGCTGAAAACTCAGGACTAGCAGTCGAATGCTGACCGCAGTTAACCACTATGTTTTCAGAAGCTTTGCAAGGTCATCGCATGTTCCTCCACATCCCTATCACTCTGGACAGAACTCAGTCGAGAAGATTGGGTGGGGGTGAGGGATGCAAGCAACTGAATGTTGTACTCATCCCTCCTCATGTCCTTGTCACTGCCTCCAGAAATCACCCCATGACTCTCTAGCCTGCCATGTGTTTACTTTCATTATTGCTACTGCCATTAAGCAGGACCCTTGGATGAATGGTGCGACAACCCAGTCATCATAAAGCACTAGGATGGCACAAATCTGGAGGCCACATCATTACTGCTGCCTCTCTATGGCCCTTTTCAATCTTCCCAGCCTTGGCAGGAGTGACAGAATGCCATGTTGCCTTGGAAACTGTACACACTGTAATTGCACATTGTTAACTGCCAAGCATTTAATCACAGAGAACGCTGGGCCGGTACCTGAACAGCAAGTGCAAATTCTAGGGCAGTGTTTCTCAAAGTCAGCCCCTAATTAACCTGCATCAGAAAGACCTGTGAATGATTTGCTAACTACAAAATCCTGGCCCTTATCCTATGGAAACTGAATCTCAAGGGGTAGGACCCAGGACCGCCTTGGCTGAATCTTTTGCATAGTAAAGTTTGACAACCTAGAGTTGATGTAGAACAGGGAATACACTTGCCAGAGTTGAGCTGGTTTATAAACCAAAGTTGGGCTGGCTTTTTCATGTCAAAACAAAACCACCTTTTGATGAACTGAAGTAAAAATAATGATAATCAGATATTCCCAAACTGTCACTGGCCCATGGTTTCTATACCAACTATTGCTAGAAAATGGAAATCACCCTTCAAGTTTAAGTCCTTCTACCCTCCAGTAGAAGTCCTAATAACCAAGGAAAGAGGCCAAATGAGTGCAACAGGAAGGGAGAAAAGAGAAGCCAAGGCTTGGATAACCCACAAACTGTGTGGCCTGCCATGGCAGAACCACCCAAAGCATTCCTTCATTCGTAGATTCATAGAACACAAGGTCTTGGGCAACAATGGGTAAGATTTTTGTTCGAGGTCATGGGGGTTTCATGGGCCTTGTGTTAGTTTTTTTTGCATGTATTTGTCTTTGGCTTTCTTTCTTTTTTATAAGCATGCAGCAAGAAGTATGCAAACTCTTATTTGAAGAGGATTAAATAAAGTAACTAATTCCAAAAGTTCCCAGAGGAAGGTATTAACTGCTAGATGAATATCTTCCTGGAGCCCACAGCTCCGGGTGCGTGACAGCTGGGTGGTCCATGGGCACAACTCCACGATGATAGAGACGGGTGTCAAAGGAAAAAACGTTCTGGAATCCCACAGAATAGCAACTCTGGAAACATGAACTGTAGCCAGGGGGGTAAAGTTATTAACAGATCACTGCTTTCCTGGTATTTGTGAAAGGACCTAATGCCTGAAAGCCATAACTATCGGGAAGTAACCTAGCCCCTGCTCTGTCTCAGCATCTCCTCTTCCCAAAAATGAACCCTGAGTAAATCAGGGACTCTCCTTCCTTGGATCAGTTGGGATCTTACAGCCCCAATTCCCAATCCCTAACTTCCAAAGCCCAGGCTGGGCTACAGCCGATCTTGAGTACAGTGACAACTCTCAGTTTAGTGAGGCTATGCAAATAGCAGCCCTAGGAGAAGCCACTTAATCAGGATGCTTATTTCAAAAGAATTGCAGTAAAACTGGACAGCAGCTTAATTTGGAAATGTAAGAAAAAGGATCACACATCTATGGAAAAGTTATCTGAACTAAGTTCTCCTATTTCAAGCAGAATGAAGCAAACCTCCCCACTGAGCAGAAATATTAGTCAGTGTACTACCTGCTTAATTCAAAGTAAGTCACTGAAACACGAAACATCACTGGTCGCCAATCATCATATGATGGATGTCACGTTGATGGGTGAGGATGGAGCAGTGAGAAGAGGTACATCCTTGTTTCTTCCATCTCATTTGAAAGACTAGATACAACACACATGGTTGAGTCATTTTCCCTTTAAAATATAACGTAACTCTCAAATAGAGCTTAACATGGGATAACCTTGTCTGATATAATTTTAACCTGAATCAGAAAACCTTGATAATAACCTATGGAGCTTTATCATGAACAAAAAAGTTAAACTTCTTTGAGTATTAAAAAATAACTTACAAAAGATATGGAGTTTTCCTTTGGGGGGGATAAAAATGTTCTAAAATTTGTCGTGATGGTTAAACAACCTGTGAACATACTAAAAATGATCCCATTGTATACTTTCAGGAAGTGAATTAAATGGTATGTAAATGATATCTCAACACAGCTGTTATTTAAAAAAAAAAAAAAGCTTAATAATCTCCATTACCTTCTCCAATCTTTACAATTAGGAAAATTCCAAGTTAGGAACCTCTAGAATGATGAAAATAGAATTTAAAAGGAACAAAAGTTATCAATGCTCTTAAAATGCTAAAATATGATAGCTCCTAGGAGATTTTCTTTATTTAGCTATTTCTCTACTACAACCCACCACTGATTTGAAGTGAATAGAAGAAAGTGGTTCCTCTCTTGATCTTCAAGCTCCTCCTGCTCCCACCCATCCCCAACCCAACACGCACATCTGATCCAGGGACCATTTTGTACGGCAGTGGTACCACTGCATATCAGCACATGAAGGGCCTCTTGGAGCCCTGACCAGGTGTTCTGTAATCAGGTAAGGCCCAGAAACCTATCTTTTGTTTTTGTTTTTTAATTTCTCAGGTAATTTAGACGCTCAACTAGATTGGGGAACCACTGTTCTATACATAATTAATGACATCACACCTATAATTTACACCTTCATTCAAGAGACACTGGACAAGTTAGACATGATCAATATGTTCAAGCATCAACTGTGTGTGAATCTTCCACAGTACTGAGGGTGGAGGAAGCAGCAATGAGAGGGGAGCCCTCTACGCTCTAATTCTACTTGAGTGAGTATCTGGTTACCCACAGCCACTAAGGAACAATATTAACTCACAGACACAGATGGTAGCTGTACACACACGGACATTTTTCTTAAATCACAAGAATACACTGGCATCCAAGAAACCGAGCCATGGGATTCAAAGGCAGTGGTTTAAAATAATTTCCTCTGAATCACTTCAGAATTAGAGAAGCAGAGTAAATAACAATGTCCTCTAGCTAATCCCTCCCTCACGGAATATGAAGATACTTCTACAGACACCTCAGCGACACCAGAACACTAACACACACGTCCCCAGACAGGCTTCAGGATTTTTGTCTTCCAAGTAAAAAGAACATCAGACTTAAAGTCCATACCACTGAAAAAAGTGCTGAACAAACATAAAAAACTAAAATATGGTATTTCTCTCCTTGTCAGCATCTACCTCTTCTCCCTCGAGTGCTTGACTGTTTCCTCAGACAATAATCTCCCTGCAACAAAGATAGAATTTTAACCAAAAGCTCTGCAAACATTCGATTCTCTCGATCCAGCAAAACAAATACATTCTGTGAAAGGTTTCTCCAGACCGACCTTCCCAATAAAGACATCCTTAACCACACAGCACCTCATGCCATCAGAACTCCTCCCACTGGTAGAAACTACTTCCAGTCTCTGCCTCTCAGATGCGGCTGTGCCTAAGAGTTATGTCGCTGCTGCTGGAATTAAGAGTATCAAGTGGGAAGCAGAGCCTGGGTGCTGGTCCCCCTTGCCCAACTTACTTCATCAACAGCAGATTCACCTCACCCTGGCAAGACAGAATTTTAAGCACATACAAACATTTAGGTTCTGGGAACTATGAGCTGGCCCTGAGGACGACTCCAAGCTGACCAAGGGTACAAATAGAGAATAATAACCTTTTTAAAAACTACCTCATAATTAGGTGTTAAATACTGCAGAAATGCAAAGAGTGGAAAGCTTGACAAGCTAGAAAAAAATCAGAGAAGTCTTCATAATTGGGGCAGGATTCTAACTGGCCTTAAAAGAAACACAGGATTCAGGCCAGCTGAGGAGAAAAGGGCATTTTTCTCCATCCGTCCCACAAGATGGGGCACTCCCTTCTTAGATTTTCCAGGCAAGGGTCAGACACCTGTCCAATCACTCCAAGGGGTCCCCTAAGCTTTACTCATGAGGCGGAGTAGGTACTATGGTTTGAACGTGGCCCCCAAAAGTTCATGTCTTGGAAACTGAACTGCCACTGTAACAGCAGTAAAGGATGGGGCCTTGAAGAGGTGATTGGGCCATGAGGGCTGCACCCCATGGATGGATGAATGCCATTACAACAGAGTGAGGTGCTTTTCATGACAGTGGGTTGTTATCAAAGCAAGCTCGGCTTGTTTGCCCTTTGCCATGGGATGAACTTTGCTAGATGCCAGGCACCATGTTCTTGGATTTCCCAAACTCCAGAACCACAAGCCAAATAAACTTCTTTTCTTCATAATTACCCAGTCTGTGGCATTTTGTTATAGCAACAGAAAATGGACTAAGACAGTAGGTGTGATGGGAATCATTGCATAGTTCTCTCCAAAGGAAGATCCTCTCCCAGCCTGACCCCTTTGGACCCTGGATGTGACTGAGGGTTTCAAGAGCCCTGTTACCAGCTTTCAGTGAATTTGGCAATTTACATCTCAGATTGCCCATTTACTTTGGAATAGAGGATTTTCAGGGTAGAATTTTATGTTGCTTACAGTCAGGCCCTGGCATATAATCAATAAATGTTTCAGGAATGAATGTGTAGGACAAAGATATGGATTAGGTGCTTAGATAGTCTTTAGACTTCACTTTTGACCTCAGCAAGGCTCTCTTTGATCTCAAGTGCACCGAGGAGGGTGAGCACTCTGACATCAGTTAGCTTCGTGGGGATTTGTGTAAATGCAACATAATAATTAGGTTTCACCATGTGCAGATGGAAGCACTAAGACGATTTAAACACCCCAGCTCATCTGGCCTATGAAGTCTTGCCAGACTGCCCCTCCTTTTTCCTTCCTGCCTGCCCCTTTCCCTCTCATTGCAGCATCTCCCCAACCACATGCTAAGCCTAGCCGAGGGCACCGACCATTTTCAGTAACACAGTGTTAGAGTCAGGGGAGAGCAAGGATCAACAAATAGAACTATGGAGGCAAGTTCTCAGGTTAGAGATTTTATCAGCCTGATTCTGGAGAGAGCTGTGGGGCAGGCCAAGGATTCCCCCAAACCAACATGCCTGCTCTATTATTGCACGTGAGATCCTAGCCCTGCTAGTCAGGGAGCTCCTCAGTCAGGAAAATGTCCATCCTAGAGGAGGCTGAGGTATCACCTCTGACCTCAGCAAGGCTCTCTTCATAGTCAACACTCAGCTGAAGTTTGCTATGACTGAATGAATAAATGATGAATGAATGAACGAATGAGTACTAAGTGTTAAATTAGGAGCACAAAGATATATGGGTCACGTATTCCAAAGAAAGTGGCCAGTCCAAAATGCAAATGTTCAAAGGATTTAACCGAAAACTGGTAATAGGGCTCCTGAATCCCCCACCCACATCAGATCTAAAAGCATGTGGAGGTTGGGCAGGATCTTTCTTTGGAGAGAACTATGCAATGATTCCTACCATGTCCACACAGTCTCATGGAAGAGGCTTGCAGGACTAAAGAAATTAGACAGGTATCTGATCCATGCCTAGAAAAATCTAAAACATGGGAGAGAAAGTGGCCCATGCTTCAAGGATGGGAAGGAAGGATAGGCTGCTGCTCTGTTGCGATCACCCTGAATGCTGGAGTTTATTTGCACGTAGATGCATGTTTCCTATGGACCAGATGTAGACAACTCAGAACAGAGGGTAGTAAGTTGTCTCAGATTCTGCGTAACAGGCTGGATTAGAAGGGCAAAGAGGGCAGAGAGAAGCTGACTCCCTGATGGAGAAGCAACAAACCAAAGGCGAGTTCATCTCCTTCATCAGGGGAATTGCAGGAGGGGTCCCCATGGTGGCGCCTAGGAGTGGAGCAGGGAGACGAGAGGATCTCCAGAGGGCCCTTCCATTGGTTTGCTGGAGCTGCCACAGCACAGCACATAGGCTGGGTGGCTTAAACAACAGAAAATAAAGTCCAAGATCAAGTTGTCAACAGGGTTGGTTTCATTCTGAGGCCTCTCTCCTTTGCCTGTAGATAGCTGCCTTCTGCCTGTGTTTTCATGTGTTCTCTTCTTTGTGTGTCTACATCCTAATCTCTTCTTCCTATGAGGATACTAGTCATATTGGATTAGGGCCCACCCATGACCTTGTTTTACCTTAATTATCTCTTTAAAGGCCCTATCTCCAAACACAGTCACATTCTAAGGTACTGAGGGTTAGGACTTCAGCATATGAATGGGGAGGAACACAGGTCAGCCAATAACACCCCCAGAAAGAGCCCAAGAGCAAGAGACAGTTCAAAACAAACACGTCAGACTCAGAACTTGGCTCTGTCTTGCTATAGTTGCTGCAGTACCACTTACCAGCCAGGTAAGAACTTTCTTGTCCCTCTCACCTCTCACCTTCCCCCACCCTACCCCCAGGGCTCCCACAGGGGGGATTCCTGAAGGGATCACACACCGTGAAGGGAGCACAGAGGAGGCAGGGCAGTGGGGTGAGAAGGGAAAGATAGTTAACTTTAAAGCAAATTTCAACTTTTTATCATTATATGAAATTGGGCATCCCAAGTTCTGAATTGAGAGTATTTAGCAATTAAAATTGACTACAGAACTTTTTAAAATCTCAGAATAATCAGAAAAGTCATAGATTTCATCCACATGCAAGGAATATACTAACTTCACTGAATAACTTTGACAGCAGAACACAAAACGAAGATGTTTTATGATTACATCTTATAAGTCTTATTTATTCTGCAAACCAGATACATATGAATAATGACTGACTGAATGAATAAACAAGCAAACTTTACTGAGCCTTAATTATGGGCTGGGTGCTTCCATATATGTCATCTCTTTTATGAATTAATAACTAACGTGCACGTTTGTTAAAAGATTGCCCAGATGATAAAACATTTAACGAAAAAAAAAGATATAATAATAGTTTCATTTTGGCAATGAATCCTTTCTAAAACACTCTAATATCTCGCATTTTTTTAAAGAAAATAAATGAGCACATTCTTTTTAAACCATAAATGTCACTCAGAGACCATATCATAATAATCATGTAGTAAAACTCTCTTGAGACCATTTATCTCCTATATTCACAACTCGCCTTCCAGGGTATGACATTTCTCTTGAGAACCAAATATTTCATTCTTCTTTGAGAATAAAGCCTGCCATCAACCAGGACTTGTCCATGAATCAGCCAGAGCCAACGGCACTGATACAAAATTGGCTGTGGCTCTGGTCTGTCAAATCCGCTGCTCACACGCTCCAATAAGCCTACCAAAGAAAAGTCCCAAGGTTACCTCCTGCCCTACATCCATCCAATTTATGAGCATGGCCTTAATCAAAACAAGCTACGTCTCGAATATAACAATCATTCTAGGACTAACAAACTCCATTTGATAATCCCTTATACTGAAATTACTTTTAAGGTGATCTCTAAAATGCCCTCTATGCTTTTCTTTTGATGTTCATTTCAATGTCCCCTTCTGAACACAGCACTGTGTTCACCTAACGAGAGAAAAACTGCCCCGCCCATGCCCAGCAACCAACCCCAAACGGCACAGCATACATGCCACGAGTGGGTAAGCGCCTCAGCTTCCCTCCTCCAAAGTCATTCCTTGAGCTTCACCCATCTTGAAACCCAAAAGAACACATCAAGTTTAAAAGTACAGGTACAATCCCCAAACGATATTGGTGAAAATGTAAAATGGCATAGCCACTGTGAAATGCAGTCCCGCGGTTTCTTAAAAAGTTAAATATAAATTTACGTGACCCAGCAATGCCATTCCTATGCATGAGAAATGGAAACATACGTCCACACAAAGACTTGCACATGAACATTTATAGTAGCAGTGTTCATAATTGTGGAAAAATCGAAACTAAAATAGCTGTCAATGAGATTAAAAAAACTGTGGCATTTCCATATAATGGAACACTATCCAGCAATAAAAAGGAATGAAATGCTGACCCATGATGGCACAAGGATAAAGCTCAGAAACATGCTAACAAAGTCAGACACAGAACACCACACATTGCATGATTCCATTTCTATGACATGTGTAGAAAAGGCGAATTTATAGAAACAAAAGGTAGATTAGTGGTTGCCTAGGGCTGAAAATGGTAACAGGAAGTGATTGCAAATGGCATAAAGGATCTTTTTGGGGTAAGGGAAATGTTCTAAAATTAGATTGTGGTGACGGTTGCACAATTCTGTAAATTTATTAAAAATCACTGAATTGCAAACTGAAACTGGTGAATTTTACAGAACGTAAATCACACCTCAGTGAAGCTGTTTTGAAAAAGATCAAATGTAAAAACGTAAAAGGGAGGTCCATTTACAAAGTGTTTGGTTATGAAAAATATTTTTAGAGTAAGTGAGAGTATACGCTCTATTCGTGGCCATATTTAATCCTTGTTTTTACTCTAGATAGATTTAAATGCTAAAAGCTGGCTTACCACATGTATCATTGGTTCTCTGATTCAGTTTCAAAATGAGGATAACTTGGACTCTCACAATCTAGAATGCTGGAAATGTCATTTACGATGATCACGGGGGTTCTGTCTGGCCTGCTGAATCAATACCCAGGCACCCATGTCTTAAATACTATTTGGAATAAAGGATACATAAATAAGTTAAAACAGATTCTGTGAATGCTGATGCCCTAGGAGCAGGAGTAAGGGAGTGGACAGAAAGCCCAAAAATTCATCTTCTGCCCCAACTATCATGTTTGAATATTATTCAAATATTGTATATTCAAAAAAGGACACTTCTGGTCTCCAGTCCAACAGAGAGGGGATGCTGGCTCAGTGGAAGGCAGCCCCTCCATTCCCTTTAGCATAACACAGTCGCCTGGTGCTGCGGTGGGGCTGTGATGTCAGTGGCATGCTCAGCAGGGCCCAGCCTTCTCCTCCTCCCCTCCCTCCCACTCCAACCAGGTCATCCTGCAGTCGCTGCTTCCCTGGGCTATTCAGAGATTCTCCCTGGGATTTGTGGAGTTGGGAGAGGAGAGACTTTCCTCTCTGGTGGGGAAATGGCAGCTCAAGACCCCATCTAGCTAGCCCTGTGCTGAAGACTGATTTGAGGGTGAACCAGGGGGCCCTAAGGGCCTGCTACACCGCATCCTTTTAGCACAGGTCACATAAATCAAGGCACTCCCCTTCTAGCCTAAGCTAGTTCAAGTTGGGTTTCTGTCACTTGCAACCTAAGAATACTGACAAATACTTTGGTGCCTTCTCACCTACTCGATCGAGCTCAGTCTGTCATCTCAGATGCCACGGCAAAAGAGTGCCTAGAACTTCGACATCACAGCTGAAGCTTGCATTTCTGTCTGTTCAGCCCATTTCTGAAGTCAGTAGCTAAATTCTCGTCATGAACCTACAGATATGAAATGTACACTCCCTGGAGTCTAAACGGAATGAACACACTGGGATGTCCCCTTTGAGCCTACAGGTTAGGGAGGGCACATTGATCCTTCACTTGTTTGGCTATTAGCTGCTTCCTCATCTGTTCTGCGCCTTGGCCCTGTACAGCCCAGCTCCAGGGTACCCCATTCATTACCGGCTTCTAACAGCCCCAAAGTCACCACAGGAGACCTTCCGGCAATCGCAGTATGAGTCTTCTGGGCTATTTCCATTCTAAAAGTACTGTTCTTTGACTCTCCTACAGGAACTAGGCCAACAATGAAAACAATCACAATTAACTGGAAATGAATAGCACCAGACTATTTTAAAACCTTCACAAAATAAAAAGCCACTGTAACAGCTGGGTCCAAGAGGAACGAGTACTTGGGGTGTGGAGAGGGGTGGACCCTATCTCCCCTGCTGCCCAGGGACTTGAGTCCACAGAACTAAAGGGGAAAAAAGAAAGAAAATAAGGAAGCTGTTCCCTGAGCTGAGGCTAAGGAGGAATGGGAAAAACCTTCAGGACAGGCGACAACAAGGAGAGAGGTACAGACAGCGGGGAAGCTGCCCTAGGGTGTGGGGAGAAACGGGTGCCGAGGCTCAGCTGGACCAGGAGGCCTCAAGGCCCAGTGACAATCCTCTGAGCAGTTAATCGTTGAATAGTGGTGAAGACATGACATGCAAACACACTGTCACTTACCCTAATTTATTCTGAACAAGACACCTGGAACAGAAGTCTAATACAGGGGCTCAAACATCAAGGCATCACTCCCCAGAGGCCATGCCAGCCTGGATTTGCCACACTACTGCCCTGGCAGTGCAAATGGAAAAGCCCTTTCAGATCTTTTTCCATCAGAAGCCACAGGCTGTTCCATACCTGAGCCATGGGGGACCTAGAACCACCTACCCGGTAAAAACAAACTCCCGTTAACTGAATTTGAAACCCTGGGCCTTCTATCTTTCAACTTCCAACCACTTTCTGTGCTTAGGCCTAAAAAGCAAACAGTATTAACATGAAGGATGGGGAATGCCACCATTAACAGATACCCTGGAAAGAGACTATCATTAAAAAAAAAACCAACAGTATCAAATATTTAATATGCTCCCCTAATGTCCCACATATAGCCACAAACCTACATACCGTGCACCTAATGCTAAGAGGGTTCACACAGTCATATCATGGCTACTCAAGAACTGGCAATTTATGAGGAAAAATAAGAAACCTATAATGACTTACTCATGTTATATGGGTTGAATACCACTTCTGAGCCAAGCACACAGGCAATGTAAACAAGTGGACCACACAACCCCAGGCTATAAAATCAGCTTTTCCATTAAGAAAAAGTCCATATAGATTAAGGCACTTGCACAAAAGCAGAGATATGGATTTACAAACCAAAAACTCAAATGTTCATTATGCCATGTATTATCAATTTCTGATGAAGCTATTATAATACTCTACAGAAATGCTTAAAGCTAAGAGGAAAATCCCAGTTAACAGGGTAAAGATATAGCTTAATCAAACACACATTTATTGAAGGCGTTCTAGGTGCCAGGTGGAGCTGGGATTACAGGACCTAGAAGAAGACATATTACCACTTAGATCGTTGCTGTCCAATACTATAGATATTAGCCACATGTGGCTTCTGAGCGTTTGAAATGTAGCTAGTACAAATTGAGATGCACTGTAAATGGAAGATATACAATGGATTTCCAAGACTTGCTAGGGAAAAAAATATCAACTATAGCATTAAGTTTCATATGGATTATATGTTGGAAATGATAATATTTGGATATACTAAGTAAAATAAATCATTAAAATTAATTTTATCTGTTTCTTTTGACTTTCTTTGTGGCTACTAGACAATTTAAAATTACCTATGAGGCCGGGCGCAGTGGCTCACGCCTGTAATCCTAGCACTCTGGGAGGCCGAGGCAGGTGGATCGCTCAAGGTCAGGAGTTCGAGACCAGCCTGAGCAAGAGCGAGACCCCGTCTCTACTAAAAATAGAAAGAAATTATCTGGACAACTAAAAATATATATATAAAAAAAAATTAGCCAGGCATGGTGGCGCATGCCTATAGTCCCAACTACTCGGGAGGCTAAGGCAGGAGGATCACTTGAGCCCAGGAGTTTGAGATTGCTGTGAGCTAGGATGACACCACGGCACTCTAGCCAGGGCAACAGAGCCAGACTCTGTCTCAAAAAATAAATAAATAAATAAAATTACCTATGAGGCCTGTATTTGTGGCTTGCTTACACTTCTATTAGACGGTGATGATTAAGATCTTCCCTTCAAAGACACTGATACTAACATTTCATTATTACTAACAAAGCAAACAGAAAATGTGTATGCTACTAGCTTTAACATTCACTTACTACCATAAGATCACAAAACTTTGATCTAGTAAATACTGCAAGTTATTATTTTGGGAGGCAGTAGGGATAGGGTCTCACTCTGTCACCTGGGCTAGAGTGCAGTGGCATCATCATAGCTCACTGCAACCTCAAACTTCTGGGCTCAAGCAATCCTCAGGCCTCAGACTCCTAGTAGCTGGTACTACAGGCACGCCCCACCATGCCTGGCTAACTTTTTTTCTATTTTATGTAGAGACAGAGTCTCACTATGTTGTTCAGGCTGGTCTTGAACTCCTGGCCTCAAGCAATCCTCCTACCTCAGCCTCCCAAAGTGCTAGGATTACTAGACTAGTGTGAGCCACAGGGCCTGGCCTACAGCAAGTCAATAATTAAACAATGATTGGAAGTTGTAGTTTAAAAGATTCATTCTGCCACATGGAGAAGAAGGAATAATTAACCAACAATTTCATTTCACTCAAGACTGATGAACTCCCAGTGTATGCAATCTCAAATATTACCCTGTTATATACTATTCTGAGAACATGTCTATATTTTTCTCTATCAACAGATGGAAAATTTTCCAGAGGATTCAACAGGGAATTTAACTTCACCATTGCTTCATGCTAAGTACCACCATCTTCAATTCAACCACGATGTTACTGCTCTATGTCTAGATTAGTCAAAATAGGACAAGTTCTCTGGTGAGACTGAGAAACTTGTTAATGTAATTTGGAATAAGACTGGTCACTAATACAGGAACTATGTCCTTACATTGTCTATATTACAATAATAGAAGGACAAATGGGGGAATCATAGCACAGAGAAACATGGCTACAAACTACACAGAATATGCAAGTCAGCTGTGTTACAATAATATATGGGCAACCATTCCTTACCGGCATAGATTATAACAGCAGGATAATCATGTTGGCCAATATAACAGCAGTTCTTTAAAGGTAGGTTGATAAGAACACGAGAGCATTAGCAATGATAATAACAGCCACAATAGCTATCATTTAAATGATTATTTCACAAAATTTTATTTTTTATTTTATTATAACTGAATATCACCTCATTTAACGCTTATAAGCACCTCAGAATTTGATGCTATTTTTATTATTCCCAGCTTCTGGGCTGCATATTAGACAACACCAATAAGGTTGGCCCTCAGATCAACCTTTTTATTACTTAAAAAATCAGTTGCCTTTAAAGAAGGAACAGCCCTCAGAACTGCTGCTGGCACAGACAGAGGTCCCTCCAGGAAGTCTGAATGGAGCAATTTGCAAAAAGCGTTCCTTCTGGCTGCTGGCCCTCACTCACACACCCCTGCCTCACTGGAGTGGGAGGCAGCTTCTTTATTTCCTCGTCCTCACATGAGAAGCATATGCTTAACAAATAAGTTTATCAAACTCACGAGTCAACAAATTCTTTTCCATATAGCTTTGCTAAAGATACAAAATCAATAATGGAGAAAATGTAAAGACAATTATAGACAAGTGAAGTGGTTATTTTTACACTTGCCTGAGCTGACAATACAGATTGGGGTGGAGGTTTCCACATCTTGGCAACAATTTAGAAAAGCAAAATGTTTAGATATTTATATACTTCCCTACCATTAGGACATTTCTGTTCCTTAAGAAATTATTCCATCCTGTACAACTCTCTCCAAGCTATAAAAAATGAAATACTACAATTCTTCAGGACAATTAAAAGCAACAATATTAAAGTAAAAGTGGAACCCTAAAAAATGTCACCTGAGACAAGAATGGGACAGGGGTATGTAGGTGTGTTTGTTCTGGAAGCCACACACAAAAGCACCCACAGCCCGGCAGGCTGCCACCAAAGACTGCAGCAGTTATCACCGGGATAGGGTGAGCTGCTACTTGTTTCTTTTGCCACCGTGGATATAAACACCCACTTTCAATGTAATGAGAATCAAATGTCCTTTGTTCCAGGGAGTATGCACTTAAAATAATCAGGGGTTGTTTTAAAGAAGAGGGAGAAAGTAAGCTTGCTGCCAAACAAGGCACAAACAGTAACACAGCCCTGAACAGACTGGCGGGGAGACAGGTTCAGTATGGGTGTTATTTGGAGGAAATCATTGCACCATGTACCTGTCTTATGCTGGCTTCTAGGGACTCTAGAATAAGAGCAGTAGAAACAGGAAATGAATGGCACACTCAACATCATATAAAGTTGTATAGCATAGAAAGAATCGAATTACTAGGAATTTATCAAGATTGCTGATAGGTCATACATTAATACATGAGGTTAGCGGCAGAGATGAGTTTTTCCTCATAAAAACCCCACAAAAAACAAAAACTACTCCAAGGAAATCCTTGATGTTAGGTATGTGGATATTGGCTATAATTTCTACGCCTGTATTTTGAATAGTTTTTTTTTCCAACTTAAAAAAAGCTCATAGGAAAGAAATGTGAAATTTTTGTCTCAAAAAAGAAAAATATCAGGCCAAAAGAAAATCTAAGGGTTTTAAAAATTTCTTTAGAAAAGACCCGAGAAGGCTCTACGAGCATTTGAATGTCTTGCACCCATGATAAACGTGGATTGGGCCTGAAGGAAGATTTGGGCAGAGAAAGGTAGAATACTCAGCCACCCTGTACAGTCTCACAGCCTCCGGACGTGTTCAATGAAGGGCTCTGAGTGCTTCCTAGGGTCCTGGCATATGTTCATGGCCCGGCCCTATCTTGTATTTTCCTTTCGGCTTTCTTTCATAAGGAAGAAAGAAAATGCAACCCACTGTCCATGAGCCTTTTGGCGCACAAGTCCCCACATCCTCTGGGTGGGTGGGAAGAGGGCACCGTGCATGGGCTCCTTCTGTCAGCAGCCCAAGTCAGGATTTCCTTTCAATTCTAAACATGATCGAGCACCAATATGTCAACTTTCATGGGAGGAGACGTTCAAACTACTTGAGCATTCTTGTCAAATTAAGAGGCTCAGCACAGAATCTGTGAACTCATCAGCAAAGCTTGATAAACAGATTTGTTTACGTGGTTCTCATGCAGCAGATGCTAAGGGCCTGGGTGCCATCATTTTCTGACCTTCACACTGCTACTCAACGCCACTAGCCTCCCCTGAGACTCCCCATTTTCACCCTGTTCTTCAACATGGATTGTCCAAGTGTGTACAAGTCATCCTCACTTATAACGATTATGATTAGCTACATACAGGACTCCCAAGGTCGCTGTTTACCTCTGAGAGAAACAGAACAGTGCAATGTTCAGGAGCCGAGTGCTGTGAGCAGACAGAACTAAGGTCATGTCCCGCTCTGCCTCTTACTGTCACTTTCCAAGGGGTAATTTTTACTTCTCTAAGTCTCACCTTCATCTATAAAGAGTTCCCCACCACACTACCCCATTCCCACCACTAACAGTCCACCTTGTGCTGTAGCAGACTGCGAACAGGTCTGAACCTGGTTAAAACTCTTAAGCCCATGAGGGCAGGGCATGTCATTCACCCAGGGATTTTCCGACATTCAATTATGCCATGTATCACTCATAGGAAAACTGACAATGAATAAGACTAGCTCTGACCTCATGTGTGGGGTACAGCAGCAGAGAGCCTGTCGCAGAGAAGGTGCTAAAGTCAATTAAACTGGCTTCCTCTGTTACAGGCAGGCCAGCATCCCTTTTCGCCCAAGTTTTGACTCAAGTGGCTTGAGGATGTTACCCAAGGTGAACACCAACAGAAATAGTTCTGAGTATGGCTGACAATCGCAGTACCGTCCCACAGAAGGGTGTTTCCCTCTGGAAGAGCAGGCTTCCAGCCGAGGGCCAGCTCCCTGACTGGGAAATGAGGGACTGTCTTCCTCAGGTTCCCATGGAGATAGCCCCATCAGGCGGAACGGCCAAGGGGCAAAGGGCAAAACAAAAAGTGGGTTAGGGATATTTCCCCCACAGGGCTGAGCAGTTAAAGCCTACTCTGTGAGCCTAGGAGTATTGTCAGGTGGGACCTGGGACATCTCAGTCCCCTTCTGCCAACAGCAAAGCCAGGAAACTGTTGCCACCTGAAAAGCAGAAGACAATGCAAGCCTAACTGCAGGCCAAGCAATATGTTAGCCTTGGGGTGAGAAACTTAAGTTCCATCCCCGGAATTCTTCAGGTCTCTGTGAAACAGTCATACTAGAAAGCCACATTTTATTACTTGTAAATAGCATTTTCTTTCATCCAATAGAAAGAGTTCCTAAAAATAGTCAACAGTATATAGATCAGTTGGCATAGCAACTGGTGACTGGTTTTCCAACTCAGGGTATAAAACACACAAGTATTACTTTTCACTCAAGTGTGAAAGGTTATCAAACTGTCAGGGGGGATAGTGGTGATTGTACTTGTATTCTAGAACCTCGCGAGATGGCTGTTAAAGGTAAAGAGGGTAAATGCGACAAGGTTTTCTAGGTACATTCACTGGATCTTGAGTATTCCAAAGAGGTTCATAAATGGCCTTGGGGCAGGGAGTTCCATGAACCTCTTGAGATTGACCAAAATTATGGACATATAGCATCATTGTATGTAAATTTCCCAAGGAAGAGTGGTCCAAAACCTGCATCAGATTTGCAAAAGTCTCCATCTATGACTCACAAATATTTAAGAGTCATTGCTAGATGGTCTTTCCTGGTTTGCAAAATGGATCCCTTTTGGAGGAAAACACTTGCCCTAGTGCAAAAGGAAGCTTCTCAGGACTTCTATTCCCTGCCAGTGACATCTGTTAGGGTTTTCTTTTCTGGCCGAGTTTCTACCACTTCGGCCAGCAAAAGGAACCGCACAGATACAGTGAAAGTGAAAGGAGGTAGACGCTGCTGTTATTGTTGTTAATTTTAGAGTTATTTAGCTCTTTAAAAAGAAAATTTTTCAGGCTTTTGGAGATTTTGGGAAAAAAAAAGAAAAACGAAAACATTCTATATTAAGCAAACTGAATTCATCTAGAAATCATAAGGATAAAAACACAGATTGATTTTGATCTTATCAATAGCAATACCTAATAGGGATTAAGAAAATGAAGTTTAAAAAAAGGTAATATAATAAATGTGAGGGAAACTGACATAATAGATGTTGAATTGCTTATGTTGGGTTACTTGATAATAAGCTTTGGTGTTTCTTAAATGTCGATGTAAGAAAAAAATAAGGAAAAAAAAATTCATGTATTTTCTTCCACTACAGTAAGCTTCTTGGACTACAACCAACTTCTCTCACAATTGGATTGTTTATTTAGTAGCAGGGATGAACAAATCACGAACTCCCAAAGATTTCCCTTTGCCCAGGGGTGACCAATGGTTGTGGAATTATATGGCAAGACTCTGTAATTTCCAGTAAACACCGTTTACTACAGAAGGGACTGGACTGGATCACAATTAAGGTTAGACGAGGTGAGACCTATCATAAAAACCCAGCTTGTGAATCACTCAAGACACAAGGCACAATCTTCCCCAAAGAGTGGACAGGGAGGAAAGGTGTTTCTTTCATATGTTCTGAACTTCAGCTTAGAATTTTGCTGCTAACTACCTACACTCCTCTGCCTTTTGACAATTATTTAAATTGTCTATACCAGGATGACACCATATCTCATGACCACCAGGGGGGGCTTGATCACACGAATGTGTGTGTGAGTGCGTAGCTCAATGTTAAATCTCCTTCTATGTGACAGACACTCTGCTGGATACATAGAATATAAAGTTGAAGAAGGTGGCATGCTTCCTTCAATTAAATAGAAGAATGTTTTGCTTTGTTTTTAAACACATGGTTAAGTTAGTAAAGTTACTTTTCAAAATACTGATTAAATTTACTGATACCCATTGGTGAGTCGTTAAAAACTATTTTTTTGTACATTGTAGATGGCTGGAGCAGGGAAATTGAGATGTGAAAAACAATCTTCCTCTACTTTTCAGCTCATGAATAACTATAAGCCAAAAAGAAGAAATCTCTTTAAATCATGAAATATTTTAATAATAATCATATACTTCTATGCTTATGGTTTTCAGCTTGAAGGTTAACTAACCCTATTCGGATCCATAATATATTGATTTCTTTCAATTATCATTTTATTACAGGATAAAATGGTTGTGCTTCAATATTCTAGTAATTTTTTAAAGGATACCATCAGTATCATATACCTATATGGTTAATTGGAAAAAAATCTAGACTCCTTTTCCCTACCACCCACTCAAAATACACCCAAGAGGCCTTTGATATATTTAGCTTTGTTATGTCAACTCCTATATTCATTATGCAAGGCAGAAAATTCAGTTGGCTTCTAGCAAAATAATGCACTGTACTGTAACAGTAAATGTTTTCTGCATAATGAATTAAGGATTTTATGATGTGACAGTTCTTAGAGTATTTCTAGGTTCCTTACTATATATTGGTTGCTTCTAGATCTACAGATTAAAATCATCATTTTCCTTCCATCACGAAATATCACCCCTCTCCAAAAAAAAAAAAAAAAAAAGAATTCATAGATGAAGGCACAAAGTCAGGGCAATGATGGGTATATCCTGTGCAACAGTCCAGAGAAATACATTTTTCTGTTCTTAGAAATTCTGCGTGGTTGGTGTTGCTGGAGATGCAAGCAATACCAGATGCTGTGTGGAACTGACAGCCAGCACCCCTTGGCTGTGTATCTTCCATACATAACATTGCAAAACTAGGTTATCAAGAAAAGGAAAGGTAGGTGTGCCTCTGAGCATCGTGTTGCTTATGTTTTCCTCTGAATCCAGGATTAGGCAAAATGCTGGGATAAAAATTTGAAGACAAAGTAGCTTGTGGGATAACTCACAGGGATTTAAATGGAGTGGCTTCTTTATAAGATACACTGTTTTTTATCCTAATAGAACCTATAAATAGGACATGTGGAGCACTTACAGCCATGGAACAACTAGCACCATTTAGGATATCCAACAAGTGTTAAAAGAAATTTCAAGTAGGAAATCACAACAAAAAACATTCATTCATTCATTAAACAGTTGTTTATTATGTGTCAACCCTGTTGTTGACACTAGAAATACAACACTGAACAAGAGTGACAAAACTCTGCCTTCACGGAGCTCATATTCTAGCACAGAAAGATAGACAATACTAATATAAATTAAAATACAGGTTGAGTATCCCTAACCCGAAAATCTAAAATTTGGAACACTCCAAAATCCAAAACCTTTTGAGCACCAATATGACCCTCAAAGGAAATGCTCATTGGAGCATTTCAGATTTTCAGATTAGGGATGCTTAACTATATAATGCAAATATTCCAAAATCCAAAAACATCTGAAACCTGAAACACTTCTGGTCCCAAGCACTTTGGGTAAGGGATATTTAACCTGTAGATGGCAAGCTTGAAGGTGGGAAGTGCTTCGGAGGAAATAAAGCAGGGCAAAGGTGGCAGGGTGAACTGGGAGGAGGTATCTGAGGAGTGAGGGCACAGCCATGCAGATATCCAGGGGAAGTGCTTTTCAGGTAGCGGGAACAGCAAGGCTCTGCGACACAAATGTGCCTGCTAATTTGAAGGAATAATTAAGAAGCCAATGTGTTTAAATGCTTTAAACTCCTTCCAGTCGAAAGGGTTACCATTAGGGGCAAAATTTTAATAACACAGCCACATTTTCATAAACTCTTAGAGCAGAAATGTGGCTTTGTAAATGCTTACTTGAACCCCTTAATCTTACCAAAGAAGAAATGAGGAAGAGGAGGTTGAGTGAGTAATCCAAGGTCACACAACCAGTGACTGGCTGAGAAAAGGCACAAGTATCCTGAATTTAGCACCAGTTTTGTCTCATGCTTCAGTTTTATAACCACTTTTCTTACTAAGAAAAAAATGGGGAAAAAAAAAACAAAAAATAATCCAGCCAACTAGTGTAATCTTTTTAGAACTTAAAATTGATCAAGTTGAATAAAACAAGTTCACTTTTTTATTCAACAGAGTGCAAAAAGAGACCTTACCAACATCCTCAATATTTGTTGCGGAATGAATGAAATTATAAATGCAGCATTACCTAGACTTCCCTACCCAGCAATTAATTGTACAGGTAACAGAAAAATTTGTGCACTAGGAAAGATGTCTCAGGATATTTACTGTATCATTGTTTATTATAGTAAAAAAAGTAGAAACAGATTGTTCCTCAGCAGAAAAATTGTAACAGTGTAAAACTGAAAACTCTGATTTTCTCTTGGCAAGGGTATAAGTATACTATAATTTATTCATACATTAGAATTCTCCATAGCAGCTAAAATGAATATCTACATGTACCTCAAAAATATAAGGATAAGCTTAAAAATGCAAACTGAATATAGAATTAAGCCATTTATGTAAAATGTTAAAAATAAACTCACATATAATTGCTGTGGATACACTATGTAATATACACAGGTACCAAAACATGCTTGGGAACTAGAGGTACTAACTTCACATTGGAGGTGACCTGAGGTGGCAGAGCAGGAGGTATGAATATTTCAGTTACAGTTTTTATTAGGGCTAGGAAGTAATACGTAGGAAGTAAATACGAAAATATTAGCAACTCTTAAACCCAGGTAGTAGAAAAATGGATGCCTTACTGTATTCTCTTTTTATGTACATTAGAAATACTTTATTCTCATTTTTATTTATTTTTTTAAGATGGGGGTCTCACTATGTTGCCTAAGCTGGTCTCAAACTCCTGAGCTAAAGAGATACTCCTCCTCAGCCTCCCAAGCAGCTGGGACCACAGAAGCATGCCACCAAGACTGGCTTATTGCTTTCATTTTTAAAGAAGGAAGGAAGAGAGGGAGGGACAAAAGTTCTTTACTACTTTCTATCAACTCCAAGACCCCATTGTCCTTACCCCCAAATCTGTTCCTTCACCTTTAAAGCTCGGAGGACAGTAGGTGTACCTACCTCAAACACACCTTGAGAAGTAGCAGTCTGAAGAATCTCACCGTCAGGCACAGCACTAGTGTGCGTTGGGGGGTAGGGGAGAAACTATATCATTTCCCCACTGAAATCCTGGGGTGGGGGTGGGGCTCAGCATCCATTCTTTCTATTTAATGCAGAGATAATAGTAGAAGATTTCTCAACAGGGTTACAACTATCACTCCCCCTTCCCCCCAAAAAGCCACAAAACAAATCTAAAGAGTGTAAATAATACAATAAATTCATTAATGAAGCATCTCAGTGAATGGAGATGAAAATCTTGTGACAGCGCATCATCAGACAGCCCCCCCAATCCATGTTATGCAAGCACTGGATAAAAGATAAGAACTGGATAAATTTCCTCGCATAAAATCCACTGCCTTACAAGCCTGGGGCGCGAGGGCGCGGCGGGGGGCGGGGGGGCGGGGTGGGAATCACACTTGTTAGGCAGCATGAAGAAGAGATTATCATATTATATCCATTGGTAATAAAACTCCCAGCCTCACGAGTGAACAGTGCCCTGCACGCTGGGTACAGAGAAATCAAAATTCAGCCTCCCTGTGATTCACCATCTCTTCTCCAACTCTGTTCAAATCTCAAGGGCTGGAGACTCTCTGTCCTCGCTCACTGAGCTTCTGCTGTGTCCTACTGATGGACAGTTCCTCTCTCTCTGCAGGGCCTGACAGTCCTGAGATCACATTCCCCAGAGAACTAGCAATGATTCCCCGTCCCAGGCAGCTCAGGATTCTTCTCTCCCAGAAAGAAAAGGGAATCCCACCCAAATCACCTGCGAGCCTGCAGCGAAAAGGACTCGCTGTTCCTCAGGTGAGCGGCC
Source organism: Indri indri (assembly GCA_004363605.1). NCBI lineage: Eukaryota > Metazoa > Chordata > Mammalia > Primates > Indriidae > Indri > Indri indri. The sequence continues at coordinate 15,123 of RJWJ010008259.1, read as the reverse complement.
TTGAGTCTAGAGATTTGCCCCAAGCATCACTGGAAGTAAAGTTGGGCTGAGCTGGGCTCCTTGCAAAAGAAAGGGGAGCCTGCACACACAGCCACGCTCAGGCCCGGGTGAGGTCCCTTATGACCCCTCCATGTTATAATGGGCTCCATCTGCCATAATCCTCCGTCTGTTGCCTCTCCAGGCTCTGAGGCCCCCTCCACAAAAGGGGGATGCGAAACCCAAAGGGGTTAGCAGATGAGGCCTGCAAACTGCAGAAACTAGACCGCGGACGCAAACCTGTCCAAGGAGGAGACCCACCCTCCGGGCAGGGTCGCGGTCGATGGCGGGCGCCCGTCTCGCACTCCACCTCTGCTTCCTCCCGACCGGCCCCGAGTCTGCCCCAACTCCAGCATCCCTCCTCCCTGTCCGAGCTGCGGCGGGGAAAACGACAAGGAGGCAGGGGGCAGTGGCAGGCCGGGAGTGGTCTCGCCCGCGCCCTCAGGCCAGCCGAAGGGCTCCCTGGAGTCAGGAAAGGAACAATAGCGGACCCTGGATCTCCGGAGCCAGCCGGAGTCTCCCGCTCGCGCCTCCCTCCCCAGCTCCTCCAAGTTCAGCCGGGAGGCGGGTCGCGCTCAGAAGCAGGGACGCGGGGGGACCGGGGCGCGGGCAGGACGAAGCAGGTGGGACAGGGTGCTGACTCGAGGGCGCACCCACAGACCCTCCCGGGTCTGCTCATTCATTCCCACTCGCGCTCCCTCCGCAGCAAGCCCCGCGGCCCCTGCCCCGCGCCCTGCCCCGGCCGGCCTGCCAGGCGCGGGGTCCCTTCTCCTAACTTGGCGGGGTCCTCCGTCTCCGCCCGGACGCCCACCATCCTCCTTTTCCTCTTGCCCCCAACTGCCCTCGTAGACAGTTGGCGGCCGGCGGCAGACCAGGGAGCGGTGGCGAGACCCTCGGGGCCGCCCCGCCGCCTCCCTCGCCCGAACCCCAGACACAAAGGCGGGGACGCGAGCCCGGGACCCCGCGCCGGGCGCCTCCCAACTCTCGGCGCCGCGCACTCACCCCATCCAGGCGGCGGCGGCTTCCCGGGCCCCGCTGGCTGCGCCGCCCCGCCCGCCGCTTCCCCAGGAAAACGCGGCCGCCGGGCTCGCTTCCTGCTCGGCTTCCTGCGCCTCCGTCCCTCCTCCTCCCCCGCTGCGGGGGTCAGTGGGCGCCGCGGCTCCCGGGCTGGGCCGGCGGGGCGGGGGCAGCGGCAGCACCACCACGTGGCCGCCGGGCGCCGGCCCCCGCCGACCTGCATCCAGCGGGAGCGGGAAGGGAGGTGCTAGCCATTCCCCTCCCCTTCCACCCCGCGCGGCCCCGAATTCCGCGAGTCAGGTGACCCCGCCCCGCGCTCCGGCCGGGACCTGCGGGAGGTGCTCCCGGCGCGCCCGGCCCCGGCGGCCGCCCCATCCCTGCGCCCGCGCCTTCCGGGCGTCCGTGGCTCGCCTTTGGTTTCCACGGATCGTGGGACCCTTCTCCGTGGATCTGTTTCATCGCCTTAACCTGAAGTTCGTGGAAACCACCGCGCTCTGACCCCTGGGTTTAGGACGGATGAGATCGCAAAGAGTATTCGTTTCTGGTCAGTTTCCAAAGTCGTTTGTGGTCGTGGCGGGTGTTTTAAGGTCACTGATCCTAGCCCCTTCTGACCGGAATCGAGTTGGTTGTGTTTTTCAAAATTAGCGAACACAAAGCAAACTAGAGCGTGCTCGCATTCTCTGGACTGAAGCAACTGGTTGGAGTGAGTGTTTCCTAACACTCCTCAGGTGGCAAGACCGGACTACCAGCGTGAAGTGCTGTTCTCTAAGGAGTCACGGAGGAGAAGCCTACAGCCTCAACTGACAGGCAGCACTGCGAATGGGAACACCCTCAGAAAAGTTTGGGCCGCGAAGGGGTACAGGCTCACTGCTCCGAGTGCCCTGCAGCCTCTCCCCCTTACCACCCCACTGAGACCTGACCTTTGAACCATCATGGGCTCCTCCACTAATCCCAAGGATTTCAAAGCTCTCTACCCGCGTCTAATGTGGGCTGGCTTTTCCATGCATTCTGCTCAAGTTATCCAGCTATGATTAAAAAGTTGTATTCACCAAAGCCCCTCCCTTCTCCCAGTTAGCTCTGTGTCCTTTGCACAGAGAGGAAAGCTTTCTAGAATAAATAAGTAGTATGAAGTCCTTTCCTGGGAACTACCCTAAGTCAATCGTACTTAAAGAAGGAGGGGTGTGGAGCCAACTCCAACAAAAGTGAAATTCACCCAAACAATTCAGTTTATAACGTTTTGGCTATATTTTAACATCTGTACGTCAGACTTTCTCTGTGCCTTTCCCCCAACTGTCCCAAACCCCGCCCCAGGGAACAGCCTGTCTTAGCTTTAAACAGGTGAACTTAACTAAGAGGGAACAAAAGCTGCCTAACTAGCTGAATGTCACTTCCTGACATCATGCAGCAAAGACTCCTTCGGGAAGTGATGAACAGGCTAGTTTAAAGCCAGATGCACACTCCTCTTCCTGTCCTTCATCCCTCTCTCAAATAAAGTCACACTTTAGAAGAAATGTGGACAGCAAACTTTTTTTGGTTTAATGCTGGCAATTTCTACAATAGTGTTTCCAGGCGGTTCATGTCAATGATGTACTGTAGGGTATTTTAGCCAAACAATACTGCTAATTATGAGTTTTCTGCTCTGCTTTTAACAGGCTAATCTCATTCAAACAGGGGCAGCCAGGAAGATAGGATTGGGAGCGTGGTACAGGGTATACGATACTGTCTTGGAAATTTAACATGTGTGTATTCTGTAGGAACAGTTGACAAGTTGGAGGACTTAAAATATTAAACAACATTAAACAATGGTTGTCTAAGGCAGGCACATCAGCCTTTGATTCACAGAGGCCTTGTCCCTCTTCTTTTTTCTCTGTCACAGCCACCTCCAAAAGAGCTTACCTGCCTATATCAGCTCTTAGGCTCCCATGGGTGGCTTGTGTGCTATTCCCCTTAGTTTATGATCCCACCCTCTCATATCAGCATACCTAACTCTGAGTGAGGGTCCACGACAAGTGGAGGGAAGGACTCTTACTGTTCCTCAGCTGTGCCAAGATCCTTTTCCATATCCCCCCTTCCGAAACTCAAAACAACCTTGTGCTCTGTAGAGTACAGCAGCTGAAGTTTGCCACCTGCAGGGGCATTAGTGGCCAAGTATGGGCTGAAGAGCATCTTCTTCCTTTTTTTTTTTGTTTTTTGTTTTTTTCCCCAGGCCTTTTAGAAATGCTAATTGGGTTCAGGATACATTGAATAACACTCTTTGATGGAGACCACACCCAAGTAAAAGGGTTTGAGTGAAGGTAGCAAGAATCAAAGGACCACCTAATCTGTGTAGTGAAACCTTTGGGGAGGAACAGCGTCTTGTATTCCTTCATCCAAATATCAAGTAGCCTTGGTGTCGTATGTAGTACAGTGACTACTAACAGCAAGGAGAGGAGGTTTCCCGACCCCCTTTTTTTACTCACTTTACTTGCCATTTGAACTTTGTCAGGTGTTTGAACCTCTCCCGGTCCCACTTTATTCATCAGTAAAAGAGAACATGACACTATATAGCCTCTGAGAACGTTTTCATTTCTAACATCCTAAAATCATTCTCACAGTTTGAAGACCCTTCACAAGCAAAACCGCCCTGTCATTTCAGGGCAAAACATTCTTCTCTAATCATGTTAGTGGGCAGCCTTGTCATGCCAACATAGTAGTAAACTCCAAAAAGTGTTGCCCTCCAAGACTCAGCAAGACTCCATAAATGAAATTCATTGATCCCAGAGGGCTCAATTTTCATTTTTGAGATTAAATAATATCATCCCTTCTTCCTTGCCCATCTGTCATCAATATTGGTTCTTTCTAGATTAGGAACATCTTAAGTCTGAGGAACGAAAGCAAAGACCTATTGGAGTAAAAAGAAACTGTCCCTAAAGGAGGAAGTAGAGGTAGATACCACACCAGAGCCAAAAAGTAACTGTCTACTTAATCTGATGTTCGGTCAGGATCTGTCTGCACTTCTGGGTCTAGTCAGAGGCACCATGATTTAGAGGAATATGCAGAAATACTGGACTCAGTCCAGAAAATGGAATAAAAACCCCATTACAATCAGACGGAAGGAGATAATCTACAAAAAAAAAGTCCAAATATTCCTAGAAAAATCATTTTTTGTATTTTCCTGGGGATGTTTCCAAAAACAAAGAAACTATAACAGGAGAAATTAATAAAATAACCTTAGCATTGCTTTTCATAATTAGCAAGACCATGGTAATGAAGCAGCCTGCAAATGCTAATTGGTCCATGGTTTTTCCACTTGCCAGGAAGCCAGCAGGGATTTCTCCAAGGGTAGGTTACTATATTTTCCATCTCAATAAGGCTGGGCACTTGCTCAGGAAGTGAACCTAACATCTTTGGCAATAAATACATTCCAGAGCCATGCCTCAGTGCCTTGCTTGCAGAGAGTGGCAGAGAAGCCAAGCATCTCAAGCTTGGTGTTACAGACCTGGGAAGGCCTTAAGACTCTCTGGCCCATTATCACATATGAGGAATGTAAATCCTCAGAGCTGTGCTGTCCAGGGTGGTAGCACTGGCCACATGTGGCTACCGAGCACTTGAAATGTTGCTAGTCTGAATTGAGATGTGCTGTAAATGCAAAACACACCAGATTTCAAAAACTTAATGTGTTAAAAAATGAAAAATGTCCTACTAATACTTTTTTATATTAATTATGCATTGAAATACTAATATTTTGGATATATAGGGTTAAATATATTCTTAACACAAATTTCACCTATTTTTTACTTTTAAAAATGATTACTAAAAAATTAAAAATTATTATGTGTCCGGTATTTCTATTAGATAGCACTGCTGTAGGGGTTAAAATTAGCAGCTAACACACATTTAGCATCTGTTCTATACCAAACACTTTTCTAAGTGATATATACATTAACTACAGTGATTATACACTTAATTGTCCAATCTGGGACACTTTTGAAAGGGGGTGGGCAAATTCCCAGCCAGCCAGAATGGGAGGACTAAAGGCATAAACCGGAACTGTTCTAAGCAAACCAAAATGTCAGGCCACCCTAATGTTGTGTTATTTAATCTTTACATCAACCCTATAAATATCATCATGGCTTTTGGACACAAGAGGGAACTGGGGCACAGGACATTAAGTAACTTGCCCAAAGCCACACAGCTAGTAAATAGCAATGTTGGGGTCAAACTAGGGCAGTCTGGCTCCAGAGCCTACATTCTGAACTGCTATCCAAAATTATCTACACAAGAGCTAACATAGATTGAGAATTTAGTAGGTTTTCTTAATCTTCACAGCAACTGGGATGTAGTATGACCCTGTTAGGGATGTGGAAACTGAGTTTCAAATAGATTCAGCAATTTGCCCAAAGCATAGAACCAGGAAGAGTGGAGCCAAGAATCAAAGCTCTGATGCCTGACTCCAGGGTGGTTCTTTGAAACACTCCTCCGTATTGTCTTCAGGCTGCCTCTATTTACAAAGGACTCTTCATATTGATCTCATTTCTTCTCCCAGTTCTGCAAGCAGAGGACTGGCTATGAGAAGAATAGGACTCAGGTGGCATCGACCTTGGAACAAGTCACCAAATAAAAAGCTCAATCTCGGTGGCCTTTCCTTCTTCAGAAGGAAGATTTTAAGATAATCCAGATAGCCATCTGTACTGCCAAATCGGTTGTCCTGCTGTGCATATCGGAAATTCCAGAAAATATTCTCCAATTAAGGCAGTGGAGGAGGGCATTGTGAGGAGTTCATGACATCCAGAAGGCAATCGATTGGTTATCAAAAGACTCAGAGAAGGGGCCTTCACAAAGCTCCAGAGAGCCAGAAGCAGCAACGTGGCATAGAGATCCGCAAGTGCACCAGGTGCACCGTTTCTTGCTTCCTCTTCAGGGGATCACAAATTTGGCAGCCCATTAGAATCACCTGCTTTTACAAATCATGAACTGTCTCAGCCCCATACCCTAGGATATTGATTAAAGTGGTCTGGTTTGGGGCCCGGCTCTGGTATTTTACACACTCTATCTAGATCATCAGGAAGTGCTTTATTGGCTGCCCAGCAAAGAGCATCTGGCTCTTGACTTAGCACTGCAAGCAGAGTGAGATTAGGTAAGGAGGGTGGAGTGGATCTTGCAACGAGCCTTGCAAAAGTCGATGCTCCAGAAAGATTTTTTGACAGAGCGATTGTAAACCAAGCTGCTATTTTTGTTGGCCTAGTACACTTGTTTTCTGTTATGGCATTAAACCTGAGCTATGAGATTCTGTTTTCCTCATTGACATCAACTTCTGCTTATGAGATATTTTAATTCGTGTTCTTTCCTTCTCCAAATAGTACACCCATAGCAAAGCTGTGTACTACTTATGCTGATGAGTTATTTCAAATCTGTTAATGGCTTCTTGTTTATGTTTTTTCAAAGGCCCTGTAGCCATTTGGCTTCTGTTATCCATTTTTACGTTTCCATTTTTGTTTGCTCTTTTTAAAATCTTTAGTAGACTACAAGAAGTAGATTGCTTGTTGTTTTCAAAATTGGTCTTTCTACGGTGTGAGTGAACACATTTTTTAGAGACAGTTTCTACAGCATATTGTTAGTGCTTAAGATATATGACTATACTACTATGAAGATATTTAACAAAATTCCACAAGTTCTTGTTTGTTTTGCCTTAATACAAATTCCTCTAAGTATCCAAATATGCACCTTAAGCCGCTTTCTCCTATTTGGGAGGAAGATTCTTCTAAGTTAAAGTTATCATTGTTCTTTTGCCTTCTCTTTCAAAGGGAGTCCTGTAATTTCTTATGTTAGAACTTCCTGTTTGAGTTTCAGAATAAGACAATCAAGACTGTGAAAATGTTTCCGATTGTTCTGTGATGTGCCAGAAGAGAGGAGAGGGCTGGAATTCAGGGAGCCAGAGAGATGATGGTGAGAATATTCCTTCAACAGAGCTGAGCTGGGAGAGGGAAGGCCCACCAAAGCCAGAAGAAGCAGGAAGGGAGGCCGTGGCGACTTCCTCCTGTGGGTTCCTGGAAGAGAGAGCACAAAGGCAAGGAGACAAATTGGCGTCACAACCACAGACCAATAAAAGGGGGGAGGTAGGGTTATGGTGTGAAGGACATCGAGGCCACTATTGGCCAGCCAGAGGGGAGTTTGTCCTTTCAGATTATGTAACAGGGAAGGGTATTTTGGAGGCCCTCTGAGAGGACCAGAAGGCAAAGTAAGTTGGCACAGAATTACTCTGGGAAACTTGCTGCCAAAAGACCCAGGGGCCAGGGCCAAAGACAGGGTGGTGGAGATCAGAGTGGCTCTCTTATTTGCTTTGTGGGCTTCTGGGAAGTATTTTAAAACATTTTTATTTAAACTGTGAGTCTTAAGAGGCCTCTCCATTTACATCTAACATAACACACTCATATTAACAAATATGAATTATGAGAACATCCTGTGGGCTCCTTCTCCCTCCCTGACCACACTGCCTTCTGCTCCAAGTCTGGGCATTCCTACTTGCACGTTCGTTTTAGAGGGCTGGAAAATGATTGAAGGTTAGAGGGGCATTTTGGAGAAATGTTCAAATAGCCTGTGTGAGACTAGTTCTGCAGAAGGCCAGCGAGAACAGAGAAGCCATATCCAGGCAGGTCCTTGCACCATGACCTGGAGAACAGGCTTCTGCAGCCCCAAGCAGTTGTCAGCTACTGGGCAGCAATCGGGGTTGAACTCTCGTTCATTTCTCTTTGTTTTTAAACATGGAGTAAAGATGAGAAATGAAAGCATTTTTTAAAAAAGCACACAAAGAAGAAATACTCTGTCAGATAGTAAATTTAAACCCTGGTTTTTCCACTTAGTAGCTGTGCTTTCAGGGGTCAGTTACTTAATCTCTCTTGGCCTCCTTTTCTTTATCTGACAAATGGGGGTAATATTAGTATCTGCCTTTTGGATTGTTTTGGAGACTAAATAATTCATGTATATGAAGCATGTGCAATAGTGTTTGGCACAGAGTAAGAGCTAAATAAATAATATCAATATCGGTAAGTATTACTAACACAGAGAAGCGTAAGAGAGTCGTAAAGTCTGGGGCAAAATAGTGGTATATATGGAAATTAATTCTACTGTCATTAAAGAGGTCAGAGGCCATGGTTTACGCATTTACAGGACACTATTTGCTAAGTCTTAAATGGAAACTTTATTTATTGACTAATAAGTAAGGGACGACATTGCATGCACAAAGAAATAAGAAATATGGGATGTTCTCAGCCCTCAAAAAGCTTCCATCCTATTTGGAGAGAGGACACGTGGACATCCATGGACAGAGAGTTAACAGAAGCAGCAGCAAATGACTTCATGGTACTCTTCAGCTCTTCAGTGCTACTCTGCAGCTTTGCCAAGCCTGGTTGACCGGCAAGCTGTGCCCTTGAAAATGCGAGGCCTACTATTCTGCTGAAATCTTATGGAGCTACAGCAACCAAAACATAAGTACCGTAAACTCTTCCCCATCCACAGGGATTGCTATTCTCGCGTGCAGCCAGGGCTGAGAATGACTGTACCATGCGGCTCCCGTGCTAGCGAGGGGGGATCCTTAGCATCCAAATCAGCTGTCTGTAATGAGGTAACAGTGGCTTTAATAAAATAGGAGCTTCTTTTCCTCGTATTTTGAAAAGTTGCTGAATTTGGATCAGTGGCTCAACAATGTCAGGGCCGAAGCCTTTGTGATTCTCTTGATTTTTCCACTCTTTGGTATAGGATGGCTTACCCCCTACAGCAGCAAGTATGTATCTCGGCAGGAGGAAAGGAAAGAGTGGACAGCCACAGACGTCTGCCCCTATTCAGAGATTTTTCTGGAAGCCCTCCCCAATGTCTTCATTTAATTGGCAAACTGTGTCATGGCCACTGCCATCTGAAAGGAAAGTAAGGAAATGTGGATTTTTACGTGGGTGCATTGTATACCAAATAAAGTTGGGCTTCTATTACAGGAAAAGGGGAGAGGAATATTGGGTTTATCTGTTGCTGTAAAACAAACCACATCAAAACTTAATGGCTTAAAACAACAACATATTATAATTTATTATTTGTTATAGTTCTGTGGGTTGACCAGATGGTTCTTCTACTTAGCTGGAATATTAGGATGGCCAAAAGATCTGAAATGGCCTGACTCATAGAGCTGGTAGATGGTGGTGGTCCCTAGCTAGAGCCAGCTGGGGATTGTTGGCTGGAACCTCAGTTTTCCTTCACGTGGTCTCTTGGGCTTCCTCATGGAATGGCAGCTGGGTTCTGAGCAGGAGTGTCCCACAAAGATTAGCCCTAATGTGCAAGTGCTTTTCAAGGCTCTGTTGTGTCACGTTTGCCAACATCCCACAGGCCAAAGCTGATCACATGGCCAGGGCCAGGGTCAACATGGGAAAGGGCTACACAAAGGCATGAATGCTGGGAAGTGTGGTTTACTGGGAACCATCAAAGTCACAGTGCACCACAGGTAGGAATCTGACCATCTCAGCATGGAGAGAGTTGTGAGCATATTCCTATCGCAGGGAGATGGGAGCAAGGAAAGAAATCAAGTGTCAGGAACCCACTAAAATAGTCATGAAAAAACATTTTTCTCATGTTTTTCTTATCCTTCTTTCTTCCCTTCCTTCGGCAGGTACAGAGAGAAAAATGTGGTTGATGTCCCTGCTGCTCAGATTCCAGGCAAAAGAACTGTATTGAGAGATTTTCACTTGCTCGCTTGCCTGCCTTGTCAGGAGGGCCAGTGAGTGTTGGGACCATCTTCAGAAAGTGTATACAGCTGGAAGGCAGAGGTTAAGACACACATTAGACAGCAGAAGTTGAACGAATCATTTGGCCATGGGAAAATCTAGGGAAGATGATTGAATATCTGGGAGCCTTATTTAAGGGATCCTTTGAGGGAATTTTTGAGAAAAGAGAAAAAAATTAAGATTACTGCACTTATATCTAGGCAAAGTGTGTCAAAATCGAGTGCCCCTAACATGCTAAAAATACCCTCAATTTATGTAGAGCACAGTGAAGACTCTATACTTTTTCTGTTTAAATGTGTGTTTCTTAAAACTGTGACCTGGGGATTAGTTTATCTACAGAAATATTGACTCGGCATCTACATGGGGTGAGACAGAAAGTTTGCATGTTGGAGGAGCATCCCAAGTGACTCTTACACACAATAAATTTGCAAATTACTGGTTTAAAAATGTTTCCTTGGTGTGGCGATTTTCAAAACAGTGCTTCCCAAACTTTAATGTGCACTTGAATCCCCAGGGATCTCTTGAAAAGACAGATTCAGATTCTGTAGGTCAAAGAAGGGCTCACAATTCTGCATTTCTAACAAGTTCCCAGTGATGCTGCTGGTCTGAGGAACCACTGCCAGTAGCAAATCTTTAAAACACTGGAGAAAAAAAACAAGCCCTTTTGGGTTGTAAGATACAGAAGCAGATGTAAACATTGTGGCGGGGTGGAGATGCATGCTGCCCATCTGCCCTCAGCCCTTTCCAAAGGGACAGGTCCCTGGAAAAAGACACAGACTAGCAGCAAATGAGGAAGCTTAGAGATGTTCCGAGTGGGCTCTCCTGGTCCAGGTGAGATAGCTGGACAGGTGCATCAGGGAACAGCGATCAAGGTGTTTTTCTAATAGCTCTGGCCCAAGGACCTCAAATGATGTAAAAAGATCTTAAACTCAAGGAGTGAGATAGAGCAAAATAAATGGAACTCAATGAACACAAATATTTAGATAGGCTGAACTCCTAAGGCATAGCAGTCCACAATTTGGTTTTTGTTTGTGTTTGAGACAAGGTCTTACTCAGCCATCCAGGCTGGAGTGCAGTGGCAGGACCATAGCTCACTGCAACCTTGAACTCCCGGGCTCAAGAAATCTTCCTGCTTCCGCCTCCCAAGTAGTTCGGACTACAGGTGCTTGCCACCACATCTGACTATTTTTTTAAAATTTTTTGTAGAGATGGGATCTCACCATGTTGCCTAGGTTGGTCTTGAACTCCTGGCCTCAAGTGATCCTCCCATCTTGGCTTCCCAAGAATTTGTTTTCTTTCAACCCTTGCCTTTTACTGTGACCTTGTGTTGTGTTTAAATAGAAGGAAGATACTGATATAATACAATATGTGCTAGTTTACTAAAAAAATTTGTATTTTTAGTCTTGGCAAATGAGTCTGGACACCCTAATTAGGTAGCTGCTACCCTAGGAGCAGACATATCTGAGCATAGTGTATTCTCCTTTGGAAGGTGAGCTTGTACTTTACCTTGGTTCAGTCATAGAGTGGCTTGCATTATACAACTCTTTAGAGTTAACGAAATACTTTCACACCCTCTTACTGCATTTTTACCCTCCCAATTATTTTAAAAAAAAACCGAGTAAGGCAATAATTACCACCCTATTTTGCAGATTTAAAAAAAAAAAAACAGTCACAGAATTTTAGGGACTTATCCAAGGAGCAGAGTCAAAACTTGAATTGAGGTTTTCTGAGTCCTAGCCCCAGGATCTATTTGCTACTGTACAATATTTCCATGAGTTATTGGAACCTCATTCACAGAAGCACAGCGGAAAGGGGGCAGTACCAACCACTCTTAAGGAACTAAATCAGGTTGTCAAATATATTCATTTGTTCATTCACTCATTCAACAATGACGCTCTGTTCTAGCTAATATGTTAGGCCCTGGGAACAGAGTAAGAAACAACTGACAAGGTGTCCTGGTCTGTTCCTGCTGCAATAACAAAATACCTTAGACTGGATAATTTATAAACAACAAATTTATTTCTTATGATTCTGGAGGCCAGAAAATCCAAGATCAAGGTGCTGGCAGATTTGGTGTCTGGTGTCAGGGCTGCTCTCTGCTTCCGAGATGGCACCTTCTTGCTGTGTCCTCACATGGTAGAAGAAATGGAAGTGTCACAAGGGACTAGCTAGTTCCCTAAAGCCCTGTTATAAGGGCACAAATCCCATGCATGTGGCCAGAGCCCTCATGACCTAATCTCCTTCTAAAGTCCCCACCTTCTAATACTATTGCGTTGAGAATTAAAGCTTCAATATAAATTTTGGAAGGACACAAACATTCGAATCATAGCACAAGGTCATTCCTCTCATGCTATTTAACATATGATGAAGAAATAGACAAGATAATTTCTGATAACGGTAAGTGCTGTGAATAAAATAGAACGGTGTAATGTAATGGAGGACCGACATTACAGCAAGTGTCATAGAAGGGCTTTCTGAAGAGGTGACATTTGAGCTGAGACTTTCAGAGTCAGCTAGATAAGCAGGACTGAGGGATTCTAGGCTCACCTTCTTCCTCCTATCTGAAACTCCTTGTGACAACTAGAAGAAACAGAGTTAAAATGTAAAAGCATGGTGGCAGTCACATGTTAGTGTGAATGAGCTTCCTCTGACCCGTTATGGGCCAATCCATTCATCAGTGTGAATGACTGGTGATCATACTCTGTTCGGACTAGGGAGGTGGGAGAGGAGGGCAGTGATAAGACTTACATGCGTACTGGTTGGAACTGTAGCTCATTAGTGGCCTCCAGACCCTCTTTGCATTCTCAGCTCCTAACCACAGATGCAGGGAGCCCACCGCAGCATCCATTGAGTGAAAGAGAAGTGAAGAGAGTTTGAAAATGGATACAGGTATCTCTCTGCTGGAATGGGGGAAGGTCCCCCAAGGAAGAACTTGGCAAGAGAGGGACACTTCGCAATTCTCCATCCCTTTAATGTTCTTTTCTACCCTTAGGCAGTTTTGCTTGCACAGTTTACACAGAAATCTTGTTTATTTCTCTGTTTTTACAAAGTTCACTTCTGGGAATCTGTTAATTAAGATCTTACTGCCCTTATTTTCTATCTCACCCAGCTAGGCACTTAGTAAGTGCTCAATAAATGCATGCCACTTGATCTCTCCACTTGGTAATTATGTTCTAGAAATAACAGTATGTTACTGAGCTGCATTATTATTTCCTTCCTCACTAGGGGCTTTTGTGCCTCACAAACATTTATAGTTAACCAAAGAAAAGCAGAATCTAATGTAATTGTTTGGTTTTCTTCTCTGAGTGTATGAAAACTGTTCAATACATGTGAAAAAAGACACTTGATTAAAGGGTTTTGCTTGGAAAATGGGGTGCAAATCTTTTCCACAGGGTCTCATTCACTTTCCACAAATTGTATCACTTTGAACTGTGGGAAGAAACGGATGCCATTGATACTTTGGTCAACTGCTAAGAAGGAGGCCAGGTTTCGGATCAAGAATTCCTGTCTTCTCTCAAGTCCTTATTAGCTGGGATGAGGAGGCCTATCGTTTATGGAGCAACAGGGTTTTTGAAAGTCTGAGCCTCTCCTGCAACGGATGCTTCTGATGTCTTAGGCTGGCTGTTCCGGAAAACATGGATCGTTTATATCTTCTAAGAACATTGAACACCCTACTCATTCTTAACTGTTGCAAATCAGTTATCACAGAGCCTCTGTTTCTATTGAGATCCTTTTCCTGTCACCTCCCCCCCATACATGTCATGAAGTTACGTTTCGCTTCGGGAAAACTGTTGTTAGGAAACCACGCTAAGCAGTCAGAGATAAGCTACCACAAGGTGGTAACGAGGATGAAGTGTGGAGCCAGGCTCTGTGACTTCCAACCCCAGTGCCACCGTTTGCTGGCTATGGGACCCTGAGCAAGCCAATTAGCCTATCTGAGCCTCAGTTTCTCATCTGTATAATGGGGCCAAGAATAGTGCTTGTCTCACTAGAGATTTTGTGAAAACTAAATGAGAGGATTCAAGTAAAGCAGCAGCCCAGTGCCCGACACACAGGGAGCCCCCCGTGAGTGTCCACAGTGGTTCCAGTCTATGCTTGGTAATCAACTGCACTGTTTTTGATAAATACTAGTAGGAAGAGGGTTATGTTTCTTTTTTTCCTTTCTAAAACACAAGAGAGTAACTGGCTGAAGGGCAATTTAGGAATGAAAAAAATCTCTAGACCTCATCATTCTAAACCTCTAAGTTTTATCTGTGCTTTTCTAAAGCCATTGTTAAATCATTTGGCATTTGTAGTATAATATGCAATATTTTCAAAAGCAGAGAGGTTACCGAATGGGGGATTCAGTTACATATTTACATGTAATGTACGGAGAGAAACCATTTGTTCTTTTTTAGGGGTTTGGTTCAATTTCCTTTTCCTATTCAAACCCAAACAGTTCACATTCCTGCATAGCTTTGTGGTTATTGGTGTCTCTGTGGAAACCACCTAGGAAGTGGTATTTCCCAGCATAAGAGCTTCACATTAAATTTTCTTGGCAAGATGAGAAGAGGGTGTTTCAGTTCCATAAAACCCATAATTTTAGCATGATCATCAGATAATAAGGATAATAGCAGAGTTGTAGAACTTTAGAATTAGAAGAACATTAGATCTCATCTAGGCCAACCTCCTCATTTTACAGATGAGTAAATACCTTATACTTGAACCATGTTCTACCGTCTCAAAAGGGTTTTTACGTAGATTATATCATTTGCGTCCCTAACAACCCTTTGAGGTAGTGAGAGGGTAGATATTATTTACCTCCATTTCGTAGATGGAGACACTGAGGCTCTGGGAGAATAAGTGACAGTCCCAAACTAGGAAGGAATCAGCCAGTGGGCATGTCTGCAATTCAAGCTTCCAACTAGCTCAAAAATACTCCTTCCATGGCAGTTTGATGTGTCCCAGGACTTTGTGTGCCTACTGGGGACCGTCTAGACTCCAGGTCTCCCAGGCTTGATACTCAGCCACAGTTCTAGAAAAGGTGGGTCTATGTACTACAGTAGAGACATGCCTCTATTAATGATAGGGATATATGCTGAGAAATGCGTTGTTAGGCAATTTTGTCACTGTGTGAACATCATACGGTGTACCTACACAAATCCAGATGGGCTAGCCTACTACACACCTAGGCTATATGGTGTAGCCTATTACTCCTTGGCTACACATTGGTACAGCATGTCACTGTACTGAATACTGTAGGCAATTGTAACACAATGGTAAGTATTTGTGTATCTAAACATATCTAAATATAGAAAAGGTAGAGTAAAAATACATATAAAAGATT
>RJWJ010008258.1:0-54153 GCA_004363605.1 Indri indri | reverse complement strand
GTTAGCCAGAATTTTGTTGAGAATTTTTGCATCTATATTCATAAGGGACATTGGTCTGTGGTTTTCATTTTTTGTTGCATCCTTTCCTAGATTTGGTATATCAGGGTTATGTTGGCTTCATAAAATGTGCTGGGGAGGAATCCATCCTTCTCGATGCTGGGGAATAATTTCTGCAGGATAGGCACCAGTTCTTCTTTGTAGGTGTGGTAAAATTTGGGTGTGAAACCGTCTGGTCCGGGACTTTTCTTTTTTGGAATGTTTTTTATTGCTATTTCAATTTCAGTCCTTGATATTGGTCTGTTCAGGAATTCTATTTCTTTCTGGTTGAGCCTAGGGAGTCTCTGTGTTTCTAAAAATTTGTCCATTTCCTGCACATTTTCCAATTTGTGTGCATAAAGGTTTTTGTAATATTCACAAATTATATATTGAATCTCATGGCATCGGTTGTAACTTCTCCTTTTTTGTTCCTGATGGAGCTTATCAGAGATTTTTCTTTTCTGTTTTTCGTTAGTTTTGCCAAAGGTGTGTCAATTTTGTTTATTTTTTCAAAGAACCAATTTTTTGTTTTATTAATCTTCTGTATAGTTTCCCTGTTGTCAATTTCATGTAGTTCTGATTTGATCTTATTAATTTCCCTTCTTCTGCTGGGTTTGGTGTTGGTCTGTTCTTCTTTTTCCAGTTCTTTGAGTCGATTCATTAGGTTGTGTGTTTGTGGTCTTTTTGACTTTCGGATATAGGCATTTATGGAAATAAACTTTCCCCTCAGGACTGCTTTGGCTGTGTCCCACAGATTTTGATAACTTGTGTCACCTTTGCCATTTAGTTCAAAGAATCTTTTCATTTCCATCTTTACTTCCTCATTTATGAAGGAATCATCCAGCAAAAGGTTGTTTAATTTCCATGACTTTGTGTAACGATAAGAGTTTTTGTTGGGGTTGATTTCTATTTTTATTCCACTGTGATCTGAGAAGATGCATGGTATGATTTCTATTTTTTTAAATTTTTTGAGACATGCTTTGTGTCCTAGAATATGGTCAGTCTTAGAGAATGTCCCATGAGCTCATGAGAAGAACGTATATTCAGTGGTTTTTGGGTAGAATGTCCTGTAAATGTCAGTCAGGCCCATTTGTTCTAGAGTTCTGTTTAAGTCCATTGTTTCTTTGTTAATTTTCTGTTTGGAGGATCTGTCCTGTGCTGTCAGTGGGTTGTTGAAGTCTCCAACTATTACGGTGTTGCTGTTTATCAACTTGTTTAGAACAAGTAGGGTTTGCTTTATGAATCTGGGTGCACCTAAGTTGGGTGCATACATGTAGAATTGTTATGTCTTCTTGTTGAACTGTATCCTTCACCATTATATAGTGACCCTCTTTGTCTGTCATTACTTTTGTTTATTTCAAAATTAAGTTATCTGAGATCAAAATGGCCACACCAGCCCTCTTTTGGCTTCCATTTGCTTGAAATATTGATTTCCACCCCTTTACCTTGAATCTAAATGCATCCTTGTAGGTTAGGTGCGTTTCCTGGAGACAGCAGATGCTTGGCTTGTCTTTTTTTTTTATATATATCCATTCGGCCAGCCTATGTCTCTTGAGGGGGGAGTTCAAGCCATTCACATTTATTGAGAGAACTGATAAGTGAGGTGAATTACTGTTCATTCTGTTAGGTTGAATTTTGTTGCTTTATTTTGTCTCTTGGGCCATTGTGGAATCTAGCCTTTGATCTTTAACTTTTGAGTGGTTTTACATTCGTGACTGTTTATTGTGCTGATCCTTGTGTAATTCTGTTTTGAGTACTTCTTGGAGAGCTGGTCTTGTCTTGGTGAATTCCCTCAGTCTTTGCTTTTCTGAGAATGTCTTTATTTCTCCTTCATATATGAAACTTAGTTTTTCAGGGTATAAGATTCTAGGCTGGGCACTATTCTGTTTCAGAAGAGTGAGATTGGGGCCCCAGTCTCTTCTTGCTTTTAGGGTTTCCATTGAGAAGTCTGGAGTTACTCTGATGGGCTTTCCTTTGTATGTTACTTGTTTCTTTCGCCTTTCAGCTCTTAGAAGGGCCTCTTTAGTGGATATTTTGGTTAATCTGATGACTGCATGATATATTGTCTTCCTATTTGCATTGAATCTCCCTGGGGTCCGTTGAGCTTCTTGTACCTGCATATCTAGATATTTAGCAAGGCCTGGGAAATTCTCCTCTATTAATTCTTCAAATAGCTTATCCTGCCTTTGAGGGTTTTCTTCTTCAACTTCCGGAGTCCCTATCACCCTCAGGTTCGGTTTTTTCACATAATCCCACATTTCTTGTAGGCTTATTTCTTTTCTGTTAATTTTCTGCTCAATCTCTGTGACTGACTTATTTAATTGGAAGGAGCTGTCTTCGATCTCTGAGATTCTTTCTTCTGTTTGATCTCCCCTGTTCTTGAGGCTTTCCATCCTGTTTTGTAGTTCCCTGAATAAGTCCTTCATTTCCAGGAGATCAGTTTGATTTTTCTTTAATATTTCAATTTGTTTAGTGAATTTTTCTTCCAAGTCCTGGATTTTTTGTGGTTTCTTTCTGTTGGTAATCCATTTGTTCTTGCATATCATTGAGTTTTCTTACAATCCATGTTTGAAATTCTTCTTCTGTCATTTTAGTGTTCTGAGTTTGGTTAATGTCAATTGCTAGGGAGCTGTTGTTCATCTTTGGGGGTGTGGTTTCTGTTTGAGTCTTCATACTTCCAGAGTTCTTTCGCTGGTTCCTTCCCATCTGGATCAGTTGTTCCTTCTTGCCTTTAGATTTTCGTTTGGATAATGACACGCCATGTTTAGTCTCTGAGCCAGTAGGTGGTGTTTGTGGGTGAGATTTGACCACACCCTTTATGATGAATCAGTGGATGCAGTAAAAGGGTGTGCAGAATGACCTCCCTGTCAGTAGGTGGCACTTGCAGGCAGGAGCGAGCTGCAGTGCTGTTTTGGGGTCCTGTAGCCAGCTCTTGTTCCTCTGGAGAGGCCCTCTTGTGCCTCAGGTGATGGGTGGGGCCCTGGGACATCCAGGTGTGTCCTTATTCTCCACCTCAGTGGGGGCAGGTCTGGGAATGATTCTGGGTGGGGCTGGGTTGGGCAAGCCTGCCCTCAGGGTCTACAGATGATGTTGGCTGGGGTCAAAGTTCTGTTCTTTGCTTCTGTGCAAAACTGCTGGGAGGGGCTGAAATGGCTCCACTCAGCTGAAAGTCTGGGCTTGGGAAGTGGGGCTGTCCGAGACCTGCACTCTGGAGCAGGTCTTGCTCCCCTCCACCTTCCCCCTCTCCGTGGCCTCTCCCAGGCCTCTGCCAGCAAGCAGGACCTCAGGCCGATGGATCTCCCCTGGCTGTGATGTGGGCCGGGAGGTTCCCTCCCCAGGATTGCAGCCTAAACTGGGTGCACAGCCCTCTTTTGGGAGGAGGGTTGCTGCTCAGGCATGCTGATCTGCCCCTGAGGGCACACACTCCTCAGTAGGCTCTTTCACAGATCTCCCTTCTGTGCCCAGGGGCAGTGTGATCGTGACCTGGGTGTGCGGGGTCTGGTGTGCTGGCCTGTCCCCTGGGCCCTGGAGATCAATCCCTGACCCTGCCAGGGGGAGGGGTGCTGGTCTTGAATCACCTATAGGGTGCCCAAGCTGGATTGATTTCACTCTACCTCTGGATTTGCCCCACTCTCCTGGAGTCACCAGGCAAGTAGCACCTGGGAAGGCTGGCAGGTAGGGAGCTCACAGTCTGAGTACCCCTCAGTCTGCTGTAGGGCCCCAAAATGAAAGTTCCTGTTCCTTGGATATGCCTCCGTGTGATAGCTAAATTGTCTCTCTGGGCACCCACAGGTAGGGGGAAGGAGAGAATGGAGCAATATGGCATCTGTCGATAGGCTCAGGTCTGCGCGTGAGGAGGTGCCCCAAGGGAGCTGGGAGCCCGGCGCCGTTTCTGCAACAGGCCACCGCTCACTGGCAGCAGCCACCTCTCTGCTGGTGATGGCAGGTCTCTCCAACTTTTCAGGAGCCCACCAGCAGTCTGAGATGCAAGGGAAGGGAAAGTTTTCTGCTCCACCTACCCTTGTCGCTGCTCTCCAAGCCTCTTGGGGACATTTCTCCTTCCAGTTCTCCTCCACAACGTCTTCCTGTTGAGTCTTCTGTCATTTTAGGCAGCCTTCCTTTCGACCCTCACCCAATCTATGTTTCTCTGCTAGTTTATTTTTTTCACTTTCTTCTAAAATCTGTCTTTTTTGCAGAGACACTCTGGCGGCTTTTCTCGTCTGCCATCTTGGCTCCTCCCCTAGAATTTTTAAAAAAGAAAAGTACTCTTTGATAATCAAGTGCAGATGTCAACTTGGCAGTGGAATATATGAGTCAGCAGTTTAGAGAAGCGGTCCGGGCTAGGAGATATGAATTTGGAAACCATAAGCATATAGACAATATTGAAAGCTGTAAGATCACCAAGAGGTAGAGTATAGAAAGAGGAAAGAAAAAAGAGAAGAGAAGAGAAGAGAAGAGAAGAGAAGAGAAGAGAAGAGAAGAGAAGAGAAGAGAAGAGAAGAGACCAAATACTGAGTCCTGAGTCACTCTAAAGACAAGAGTTTGGGAACAGAAGGTGGATTTAGCCATAGAAACTGAGAAGGAGCAGAGATAGTGAGGTAGGAGGAAAATCGAGGAAGTGAGATCTCACAGAATTCCAATGAGGAAACATTACCATATCTTGTTAATTCTACCTCATAAATTAAATCTTGAATCTGTCCACTTCTATCCATTTTTAGCCCTACCATAGCAATCCAAAGCAACATCATCACTCGTCTATATTGCCATAATTGACCCTAACTGGTCTCTCTGCGTTAACCTTTGATTCCTCTCAAATCCAGTAAGCACTCTGCATCCAAAGTGATATTTCTAAACTGCAAAATTAATCATGACACTTCCTTCTTACATATTCTTCAATGGCTCCCCATTGATTATTTTGGATTTTCCTTATATAACTCTATGTCTTAGAATATGCTGCTGCCTTTGCATAGAACACTCTCCTCTGCCTCACTTTTCTCATCTGTTTCTGGCACTCTGCCTTTCCTCCGTGCTCCCCATCCTGTCAGTTTACTTTGGTCATAATACTCATCACACTCTATTGCCAATGACTGTTTACGAGAATCTTTTCGTCGTAAGATTGTGATCTCTGTGAAAGCTGGGACTTTTATATGTTTTGTTCAACTGCTTTTATTCAGTGCCTGGCACAAAGAAGATGTTCCATATGTGTTTGTTGGATGAGTGACTCCATGAATACATCCCTGTTGCTCCTCTGTCCAAGAGTATAAGATGCTAAGTTTTGCATTCTGTGACAAGATTCAATGTAGATACACATTGTAAACTTGATTTGCCTTGGAGTCATATTCTTCTGACTTCTCTTTTATGGTCCATCATTATGTTGCATGATAATGAGTATGCATTAAAAGTTAATTAACTTTCCCGTTAAAAATATACTATTCACAATAGCCAAAAGATGTAAAAACAACAAATGTCTATTAACTGATGAATGGATAAACAAAATGTGATGGAATATTCATCCATAAAAATGAATGAGGTACTGACACATGCAACGACAAGGATGAACCTTGAAAACATCATGCTCAGTGAAAGAAGCTAGACACAAAAGGCCACATATTGTATGATTCAATTTATGTAAAATGTCCACAGTAGGAAAATCAATATATACAGAAAGCAGATGAGTAGTAATCTAGGGCTGGAGGGTTCAGGGATAATGGGGAGTGACTCTTTAATGGATATAGGGTTTCCGTTTGGCATGATAAAAATGTTTTGAAACTAGATAGTGTTAGTGGTTGCGCAACATTGTGAATATACTAAATGCCACTGAATTGCAAACTTCAAAATAGTTAAAATAGTGAATTTGGTGTTATGTGCATTTTACCATTCTTTATATACATACACACACATATTTATATACACACACACAAACACACACATATGTACAGAGAGAGAGAGAGAGAGGGAGAGAGAGGGAATCAAGTGTAGCAGAAAACCTTTGGTGTCATTTGTGTGATTGCTGTATGAGGTTCTTCAACATTCAGAGCCTACTGGTCTCCTACCTAGATAGCACTTTTTTTTCCTCTTCCTTTAATAGCTGTCTGGCCTAATGGGAGTTCGCTTCAGTTCCCTGTTTCTGTTAGCACACCTGTAAAATGGGGAGAATAATAATTGTTCCACCTATCTTCCAAGGGGCATGTTTAGCTTTCAGACAAAGGCAGAACTTTTCCAGCCCCTTGAGATGAGGAACAGAATGTCAGCCCAGAGTGCTCCTGGTATTGGTGTGGTCTTGGGAAAGCATGGCTCAACAAAGCCAAAAAAAGGAGCAAATGGGTGATGGAGTTCTCATCTGCTGATCTGTCCTTGAGATACTGCACCCCTCTCCTACACATCTAATACCTGGTATTTGTAAAACACATGAATACATCACTCCACACATGTAGAGTGGGCACTTGAGCATTGCAAAGGGCAGCATGCTCCAGCATAAGTGGAACACAGCATCATCTCATAGTTGGCATCCTCGGTGAGCCATAGCTGTGAAGCCAGAGTGACTGCCTAAGGATGGTGCTCCTGTGTTGCTCCTTCCCCCACTGGGCCATCAGGAAACAGGCTGTAGAGACAAAAGTGGAAGGGGGTGGAATATACCCAAGGTTGGCCTGAAAGAGGATTGCATCCAGCGTGAACCACAGAAATATTGACAAGGGCACTCTGGCTACTACAGTGCCAGTACAACATCTCTATTCCCGGAGAAGGCCAAGAGTCTTGTTTTATGTAGATGTTGCTCCAAGGCATCTTGGATTTCCCTTAATAAGTTTACACCTAGGCCCTGTCCTAGACTCCTGCAACTTTTCTAGTCCTCCACATCAAGATAAGGCAATTGAGCCACATGTGTCCAGTGGCAAGCATACTCATTGTCACCTACTCTAGGTCCCCAAAGGATCTAAGTTGTTGATCAAGATGATGTTGGTAGTAATGATGGATGACTATACCATTTCTGCCAACAGCTCTATTTTTAAGGGTCTACCTTGTTTCTAGGCATCTTGTGAGTCATATCTTAAATTCTCACAATACCCCTATGCAGGAGGTACTATTATCAGCCCCACTTTGTAGATGAGGATCATTAGAGTCAGAGAAGTGATTTTCCCTAGGTCCACACCTAGTCAGTGGCATAACTGGGCCTTGGACCATCTTATTCCAAAGCTAGGTCCCTTCCACTATAGCTCACTGCCTCCTCCCCCTTTCCTCTACCTGCTTGTTCTTCCAGATCCCCGGGCCACTTCCCCTACTCTTAGCCTCTCAGTGCAATGAGAACAGAACAAAAGAAGCTGAGGATGACCTTCATCTCCTCACTGGGTCACCTGCTGTCCAAAGTCCAAGTCCAAGTCCCAGGATCAGTACCCAGATAGTGTCCAGTGGCCTTGGGGCCATGCCTTCAGGGTCTTGGACTGGGCACCAGTGACAGCTGAGACTCCATGAAACTTCCTGGACTCTTTCAAATTCTGAGGGTTTGAAGCTGAATAAAAACTCTGGTTTTGAAAGGGCAGTCTTCTTTAGAATGTCGGTCAATTCCCAATCCTAACAGAAAAGCCTAAACCTAAGAAGACATGCCCTCTCTCCCTGCAACAGTCTTGTCTTTCAGTTGTTAGTTGGAAGAGACCACATGTTACTAGACTAGGAGCAGTGAGGCCCTCCTGGCTGGGCAGTTTTCTGCCCAGCTCTGGGGAAACTATTAGTAAGATAAACCTCGACTCAGACTAAAGGTGCTGAGGAGTCCTGGTGGGCTGGAAAGTTCCCAACCCCAAGTGCTCAGCCTCTTCTCTTCTCCCTGGGCTTGGAGTTGGAGAGGGTATGGAATACGATCCATGCTACGTTTTAGAGTAATGCCCTGGAAGTGAGGTCAGAGGTAGGGGGATTGGAAGTAGGGCAGTCAATTGGGGGGATCTATCAAGAGTCCAGGAAAACGTACTAAATTGATGAACTAGGACAGTGTCAAGGCTGGTAGGAATGGAAAAACAGATTCCTAAGTCTTGGAGGATTCACAGAACTTGGTATATGATTGCCAGTTAGGCCCCTAATCTCACATCCCTACTGCTGTGCCTTTCTGCATTCTGGGGCCTCCCACTGGTGTGCCTCCCCCCATGTCTGCTTCTCATAATTTCCACTATCTTCCCAACCCCATGTGGACATCTAGCCTGCCATTCTTTCCCTCCTTGTGCCCAATCACTGAGGACCCTTCCTTACTCCAGCCCCCACAGCTTGCTCTGTGCACATGTCCCTCTCACTTGCAAGGCTGGGAGAGCCTTGAGACTCATGGATTACTCATCACAGCATTGGAGAGCTCAGCACTGGCCCTGGCACAGAGTAATTGTCCAATAACTACTCATCGACTTGAATGTGTTTGGGAGCTGGCACACGTTCCCTGCTCTCCACAGGCCCACTGAGTTTTGGCTCAGAGGGAAGGGAAGCATTTGCTCTTCCTTAGTTGGCTTCCAGATGCTGCCATTTCACTGACTGCAGTCCCAGCATGCAGCAAGGGGCCTACGTGTCCCTCGGTTCTGAGGACTGCTTACTTGGTCGGCAGGCCTTGGGCTCCACATGCCCATCATTTATTTTCCCCCTAATTCCAGTGCCCCATCACAAGGATTTGGACCTATCTCAGTTCAAAGAATCTGCAATATGGGAAAGTGGTCTTTGAGGAGCTAGGGGGCTGGGCAAGTGAGAGCCTAGGGAAGATGGCGGAGAGGGAGGGAGAGAGGAAGGCCACAGGGAAGAGAAGCAAGAGCAAAAAGGAACAATTCTTTGAAACCTGAGGACTGTGAAACCTATAGAAGTATAAGGCAGAGTCCCCCACCCCAGGACTGTCCAGGTTCATTTAGCAGGAAAGCCTTTCTCTGTAAGTGGAGGGCTCAAGTGAAGAACAGATACAAGTGGAGAAATCCCCTCCCTGCCTACTTGAATGCCTTCTCCTTCCATTCCACCCATGGCAGACTCGAGGGCTCCTGTTTGAGAAACCTTGACCCAGGTCAAGGTGAGAAAATAGCTTCAGAGATAGGTAGGCACTTCCTCCCAGCCATCTCCAATGAGCAAATGCAACAAGGGGCATGGGGCAGAGTTAGCTCAGGCACCTGGAGGCTCAGGCTTGAGTCCTGAATGTCTGGTGCACTTTGTGCCATGGCAAGTCTTCCCCCTCCCTCTGGTTTCCTTACCTAGGAAATGGTTATAGACATACCCTGGCTCTATTCCGGAGCTGAAGGGATCATGAGGGTGCAGTATCTTCATAGGTATAAGGTGCTGAATCCTAGAGGTCCTGTCAGTGGCCTTGCCCTGTACAGGGTGCTCACCCCAGCCCCTTCCCTGCCCCAGAGAAGTACAGTTCAATTCAAAGATCAATTTGAAGTGCATAGTGAGGGTATGTCAAGGCATTTCTTGTTTGTTTTTCAATTTTAAACTATTTAATTGACAAATAAAAATTGTATATAATTAAGGTACACAATGTGATGATTATACACACACACACACACACACACACACACACACACGGAATGTGTACATATTACCTCAGTCAAATTAATTAACGTATTTATCACCATCCATAGTTCCCACTTGTGTGGAGAGTCCCAAGATGCAAAATCTACTCTCTTATAAAATACCAAGCACAAGGTTTTCAAGCATGATGTCCTCCAGGTTCATTTATGTTATTGCAAATGGCAGAATTTACTTATTTTATGGCTGAACAATATTCCATCGATACATGCCACATTTTCTTTAGCCATTTATTTATCAATGGACATTTAAATTTATTCCATATCTTTGTTTTTGTGAATAACTCTTCAGTGAACATGAGAGTGCAGACATCTTTATGAGGTGGTGGTTTCATTTCCTGTAGATATATAACCAAAAGAGGGATTGCTGGGTCATATCATATGGTAGTTCTATTTTTTTTCTTTAGGAACCTCCATATTGTTTTCTACAATGGCTGTACCACTAACAGTGCACAAGGAGTTCCCTTTTCTCTACATCCTTGCCAATACTTTTTATCCTTTGTCTTTTTTTGTACCCATCGTAATAGGTGCAAGGTGATATTTCATTGTGTTTTGATTTGCATTTCCCTTATGATTAGTGAGGTTGAGCATTTTATCATATACCTGTTGGCCATTTGTAGATCTTCTTTGGAAAAATATCTATTCAGGTCATTTGCTCATTTTTTAATTGGGGTATTTGTTTTTTGTTGTTTTTATTTTCTTTGTTTTTGTTTTGTTATTGAATTGTGAGTTCCTTATACATTTTATATATTAACTCCTTTTCAGATTTGTGGTTTTTAAATATTTTCACCAATCCCATAGGCTACCTTTTCATTTTTTTGTTTCCTTTTCGTGTGCAGGAGCTTTTGTAGAATGATATAGCTTTGCTTGTTTTTATGCTTTTGTTGTCTGTCCTTTTGCTGTCATTTCCAAAAAATCATTTCCAAGACCAGTGTCAAGGAGCCTTTCCTCTATGTTTTCTTCTAGCAATTTTACTTCAGGTCTTACATTTAAGTTTTTAATCAAATTTAAGTGAATTTTTGTATATGGTGTAATACAAGGGTCCAATTTCATTCTTTTGCATGTGGATGTACAGTTTTCCCAGAACTATTTATTAAAGAGCCTATCCTTTACCAATTGATATTCTTGGTGCCCTTGTGTGAGTTTATTTCTGAGCTCTCTATTCTGTTCCATTGGCCTATGGGTCTATTTTTATGTCAATACCATGCTGTTTTGATTACTGTAGCTTTGTAATATATCCCAAGGCATTTCTTGACATCTGAGAGCTATATCCAAGTCAGAGACTCAGTAGGCCTGCCCAGGTTTCGGGACAGTTTAGCTCCAGCTTTGGAGGCCATGTACTGGATACTGAGCAACAAAATCAAGCTGCTGAGGCCTCCCCCAGTTGAGGATTGCCTCTTTGTCTGTGTAGAGCCATGGGGTGAGCTTTTGGCTGAATTGCATGGCTGTTTGACCTCCCAGATCAAACAGTACTAGCTTCTACATTTTTCTAAAATGCATAGAGGTGGGATTCTCCCTGCCTGGGAAGCGTCATTGGTTGGGCTTTTTGGCTGTGTGTAGCCATTGTTTGTCTTCCTTGATCAAGCCAATGTAGCCTCTTCACTTCCCTGAAATCTGCAAAGATGAGAGTCTTCCTGCCTGGGCGAGGTCATTGTGCAAACTTTTCGGTTGTGTGGGAGCTTCTGCTTGTCTTCCTGGGTCAAGCCATTCTATCTCCTTTGTTCTCTGAAATCCATCAGGTGGGAGTCTCCCTGCCTAAGTGCGGTTATTTGGGTGGGTTCTGAGGCTGGGTGGGGAGACTAGAAGTCTAGGGGCTCAAGCTAGATTATGTTTCCCATTGTGCTTCTAAAGACAACCAGCTCAGCTTTTCAGGTGCGCTATGACCTTGGCTGATATCTCTGATGGAGCGGCACCAAACCTTGCAGCAACATGGAGGTACCACCAAGATCTATGTGCTAGTCACTTTTTTCATTTCTATCTGACCGCTGGGCAGTCAAGTCATGTCACTTTCCCTAGTGTTCTCTGTGAACTGAGACCAGAGTGTGATTCCTGAGAAGTGTCTCGGAATGCTGAGAAAGCTGGGTGATTGCCTCCAATTCTTCTTTCTCCCATGTAGAAACTATGAGCCCAGGTAAATCTTCTCCATCTGGTGCTATGCCAACTTGGGGAAGGGGAATGGAAGGGCATGGTTATAGTGAGACCATTTCTCTTACTCTTCTCATATGGATTTTTTTTCAGTTCTGTGTACCACATGGATGTCTCAGGCTTGTTTCCAGGTGTTGGGGTTTTCAAAAGGATGTTCTAGTCTGTGGATAGTTTCTAGTTTAACTTTATGTGGGGAGGAGTGGGGCTCAAGAATTCTTATTCTACCATCTTGCTGATGTTACTCCCCTCTCTACCTTTTAAATAAAGTTTTTAGAACATTTATATTCAGTATAATTATCAATAGGATTGGCTTTAAATGCACCATTTTGTTATTTTTGCTTTTCTACTGATTTTTTAGAATAATTTAATGTTGTTTTAGTATTCTAGTTTGTTTCCACTGTGGTCTTATAGGCTACAGCTCTTTGCCTTTTCTTAGTATTTACTCTAGAGTTTT
This sequence comes from Indri indri, assembly GCA_004363605.1. NCBI lineage: Eukaryota > Metazoa > Chordata > Mammalia > Primates > Indriidae > Indri > Indri indri. The sequence goes on along the minus strand of RJWJ010008258.1, from coordinate 41,985 downwards.
CAATATGCATCTGTAGCTTATCACATTGCACCTTCAAATCATGCTATATCACTATGCTATACATCACCATGCATAATGTAAAAGCCTTTCAATTATACACTCCCCTTTTCTCATCCTGTCCTTTGTGCTATTGTTGACATGCAGTTTATTTCTATTTGTTATAAACCCATCAATCCATTGTTACCATGTTTGGTTTAAAGTGTCAATGTTTGAAAAAAATATATAAAAATGAGGAAAACATTACTTTATATTTACCTACATTTACCATTTCTGACACTCTTCATTTCTTTCTAAAAATATAAATTTCATTCTGGTATTGTTTTTCTTCTTGAAGAACTTTTAAACATTTCTTGAAGGGTGTCTGCTGGTGATGAACTCTCTGATTGTTCGTTTGTCTGAAAAAGTCTTTTTTTTTTTTTTTTTTTTTTTTTTGAGACAGAATCTCACTCTGTTGCCCAGGCTGGAGTGTAGAGTGCTGTGGCATCAGCCTAGCTCACAGCAACCTCAAACTCCTGGGCTCAAGCAATCCTTCTGCCTTGGCCTCCAGAGTAGCTGGGACTACAGGCATGCACCACCATGCCTGGCTAATTTTTTCTGTATGTATTTTTAGTTGTCCAGCTAATTTCTTTCTATTTTTTTAGTAGAGACTGGGTCTCCCTCTTGCTCAGGCTAGTCTTGAACTCCTGAGCTCAAACCATCCACCCACCTCAGCCTCCCAGAGTGCTAGGATTATAGGTGTGAGCCACCGTGCCCAGCCCTGAGAAAATCTGTACTTCACCGATATTTTTGAAAGATATTTTCACTGGATGTAGGATTGTAGGTTGGCAGCTTTTTTTGGTCATCAGCCCCATAAAAATGCTGCTCCATTTTCTTCTGCCCTGCATTGTTTCTGTTGAGGAGTCTGATATAATTATTATATTTGTTCCTCTGTACATGATGTATCTTTTCCCCCTTGTTTTTTAAGATTTTCCCTTTATTCTAAGTTTTCAGAAATTTGATTCTGATGTTCCTTGATGGATTTTCCTGTGTGTTTATCCTGCTTGGGTGCACTGACTTTATTGGTTCTTAGGGTTTATAATTTTCATCCAATTTAGGAAATGTTTGGCAGTTATTCTTTTAAATATTTTTATGTTCCCCTTCATTTGTCTTCCTTTCAAACAAGTTTGACACTATTTCTTTGTAATTCAACAATTACAAGTTTGTTAGATTGCTTGATATTGTTCCATAGTATATTGAAGCTGTGATTATATTTTTTAGATTTTTTTCCCTTTGGTTCATTTTGGATAGTCTTCATTGCCAGATCTTTAAGTTTACTGATCTCATCTTCCATGGTGTTTGATTTGCTGTTAAACTCATGCATAAAATTTTTATTTCAGATACTGTACTTTTCATTCCTAGAAGTTTCATTTGGTCCTTTTCAAAATTTTCCATTTATGTGCTCCTTTATGTTCATGTTTTCTTTAACTCCATGAATATATTTATAATATTGATGGTAACCGTTTTAAAGTTTCTTGTCTGCTAATTACCTCACCTGTGTCATTCCTAGTTCTATTCCTAATGACTAATTTTTCTCTTGCCTTTTGCCATATATACTTTTCTCACATGCCTAGTAATTTTGATAGCATGCCACATAGTTTTATTTTACATTGTTTAGTGTTAGGTTTTTTTGTATTACCTTAAAGAGTGTTGTCCTTTTTAATGGCCAGCATTTAAGCTAGTAATGGATCAGCTTGATCCTTTCGAGGCATATTTTAAACTTCTCTTTAGGGCAATACTAGAGTAAACTTTATTTTAGGTCTAGCCTACCCTCACTAATAAGGTGTAATCCTGGGTTCTCTACTCAATTTTCTTTGTATTCAACAAGTTTTCTCCACTCTAGTTGATGGAAAATCAAATGATCACCAGCCCAGTGTGAGCTCTGGGAGTTGCCCTGCTCAGAGCACTCCTGTAATTGTTTCTTCCCTGGCAGTTTTTAATTGTTCAACTTTGTGAAATTATACCCCATATATGCACAGCTAGATATTCAGCCAAAGACTCAAGGGGACCCTATAAAAGTTTCTGGAGCACTTTCTCTGAATTTCCTAAGCCCCTTTCATAGTCTGCTCTACAAATTATAGCCACCTTGGACTCCTTAAATACCAATATCTATCTGTTCAACTCATAAAGACAGCTGAGCACTGTCCCTTCTCCTTGTACTACAGCCCAGAAATTGCCTCTAGGAACAAGATTGAGGTGATTGTAAGTCTCACATCATTTGTTTGTTTCTCTTTCGCTCATGGGTCATGATTTTATGTTGCCTGTTGTTCAATGTCTTTAAAAAAAGTTATTTCATATATTTTGTCCATGTTTCTTATTCTTACTGCAGGAGGAAAAGCCTTATAGCAGTTTCTCCCTGGTGGTTAAAAGTAAAAATCATACTGTTTGAGATGTCATATTTGTATTTGTGTTTTCATTTTCATTCACTTCAAAATATTTTCTTAACTTCCTTCATGATTTGTTGTTTTTTTTTTTTTGTTAACCTGTGGTTATTTAGAAGTATGTTGCAAATATGTGGGTACTCTCAATTTTATTATTATCAATTTCTAATTTAACTCCATTGTGGTCAGAAAACATGCTGTCCATTATTTTAGTTGTTTAAAATTTATTGAGACTTGTTTCATGACCTAGAATATGATCTGTTTTGGTGAATGCTCTGAATAAACTTGAAAGGAATGTGTATTCTTCAGTTGTTGGATAGAGTACTTTATAAATGCCCAGTGAGTCAAGTTGGTTAATAGTGATTTCTGAGTCTTCTGTATCTTTTCTGATTGTCTGTGAACTTGTTCTATCCAAAGGTATTAAAGTCTTCAGCTATGTTTATGGTTTTGTCTAGTCTTCCTTACTTTCTGTAAATGTTTGCTTCATGTCCTTTGAAGCTCTGTTATTAGAGGCACACACATTTAGCATTGCTATGTTTTCTTGATTAATTGACAATCTTATTGTTGTGAATACACCTCTATTTTACAGACATTTTTCTTATATTCAAGTCTACTTTGTCTTTTTTTTTTTTTTTTTTTTGAGACAAGGTCTTGCTCTGCTGCCCAGGCTAGAGTGTATCAGCCTAGCTCACAGCAACCTCAAACTCCTGGGCTCAAGACCTACCTCAGTCTCCTGAGTAGCTGGGACTATAGGCATGGGACACCATCCCTGGCTAATTTTATCTATGTATATTTTTAGTTGTTCAGCTAACTTCTTTCTATTTTTAGTAGAGATGGGGTCTTGCTCTTGCTCAGGCTGGTCTCGAACTCCTGACCTTGAGCGATCCTCCTGCCTTGGCCTTCCAGAGTGCTAGGATTACAGGGGTGAGCCACCTCGCCTGGCCAACTTTCTCTTATGTTAATGTAGCCACATCAGCTTTTTTGTTTAGCAATTGCATGGTATAGCTTTTTCTGCCTTCTTATATTCAGCCAATCTGAGTCTTTATATTTAAACTGTATTTCTTGTAAATGACATACAGTCTGATCTTTCATTTTCATTTATGCAAATTTTGTTTTACTTTTATATGGAATTTTCAGACTATTTGCATTCAAAGTATTATTGATATGATTGTGTTTAAGTGTACCATTTTGCTATATGTTTTCTATTTGACCCATCTTTTTTTTCCTTCATTCAAACCTTTTTTGAGTCTTTTTAAACATTCCATTACATCTCCATTATTGACTTCTTTTTCCAACACTTTATTGTGAATTTTTCAAACTTACAGTAACATAGAAATAATTTTACAGTGAACACACATGTAACCACCCCCTAGTATCTACCACTGCTTTTACTATACTTGCTTTATTACATACTTATCCATCCATCTATCCTTCAATCCATTAATTGATCCATGTTCTTTTTAATGGATTGCAAAACAAATTACAGATATCAGTACACTTCTCACTAAATACTTCAGCAATCATATTAAAATTTGATGATAGTTGATCACTTTTTATTCTGTGATATAAACTTATATGAAATAGAATGCTCAAATCTAAAGTACAAATTCTCTGGGTTTTAACAAATAAATACACCTATGTGGTGTAAATCCATATCAAAGTATGGAATATCACCGTTTCCCCAGAAAGTTCCCTTCTGTCTCTTTCCAGTCAATCCCCACACTACTCACCCAATTTGATTTATTTCTATTATAAATTAGTTTTGCTTGTTTGAGAACTTTACATAACATTAAATAGGAATACTATAAAATGTACTCTTTTATGTAAGACTTCTTTCACTTTAGCATATTTTTGAGATTAATCCAAGTCATTGCATGCATGAGCAATTCATTCCTTTATATTTCTGAGTAGCATTCCATTTGTTTGACTATACCACAGCTTTTTAATTCATTCTCCTTTTGAAAGACGCCTGAGTTGTTTTCAGTTTTTAGCTTTTATGAATCGAATTGCTATAAACAATTATGTATAAGTTGTTAAGTAAACAAATGCTTTCAATTTTCTTGGTTGTATTTCTGGAAGCTGAATGTCTGAGTCACTAAGCAAGTGTATATTTAGTCTTGTAAGAAGCCGTCAATCATTTTTCCAAAAGAGTTGTACAATTTTGTTTCCAATCAACAATCTATGACATTTCCAGTCATTCCACATCATTGGCAATATTCGGTGGTATATCAGTCTTTTTAGTTTAGTCATTCTGGTATGTAAATAGTGGTATCTCCCTGTGGTTTTACTTTGTTGCATGCTTGTTCATGTGCCTATTGGCCATTCATATTATCTTCTTTAATGACATGAGTGCTGAAATATTAATATTTTTTTCATCATAAAATTAGGTTAGTTGTCTTATTATTGAGTTTAGGATTTCTTAATATATACTGGCTGTCAGACCTTTCCATATAGATGTTTTATAAAATATATTTTCCCTGTATGTTGCTTGCATACTTAATTTCTTCTTTTTTTGATAATAAGAAAATTTTAATTTAGATGAAATCTAATTCATTATTTTTCCTTTTATGGTTATTGCTTTCTATGATGTGTGTAAGAAATATTTGCATACCTCCAAATCACAAAGATGTTTTTATTTGTTTTCTTATAAAATCTTTATGGTTTTAGCTTTTTCATCTTAGTTAATAATCCAATTTAAGTTAAATTTTGTGTATACGTGGGGAAGGTGATTGAGTTTCATTTTTTTCCATATGGCTGTCCAGTTGTGCTAGCTCTATTTATTGAAAAAAAATTTCTTTCCCTATTAAATTGTTTTGGGAATGAAGGATAAACTCAAATGACAATATAGTGTGAGTTTATTTCTGAACTCTTAATTCTGTTCCATAGGTTAATCTTTATGTCAGTACCACACTTTTATGATTATGACAGCATTTTTAGTAATTCTATAAATCAAGAAGTCATGTAACTACTCCAATTTTGTTTTTATCAAGATTTCTATATATATGGAATGTCCTTTGTATTTCCATACATGTTTTAGAATCAGCTTGTCATTTCTATACAAAAGTTGTGATGGGATTTTGACCTGGATCGCATTGCATCTATAAATCTGTTTGAGGAAAATGGACATTTTAACAATATTGAGTCTTCCGTTTCATAAAATGGTCTATATCTCCAGTTATTTAGTCTTCAACAATGTCTCATCATTTTCAGAATAGAGATCTTATACATATTTTATTAAACTGATTTCTAACTATTTTATGTTTTTGATGCTATTATAAATAAAATTTTTCAAATTTCCTTTTCATATATTAATTTTATATCTAGTGATATTATTAAATTCACTAATTATTTAAAGGAAGTGCTTTGTAGATTCCTTAATATTTTCTATATTAATAATTATGCTATCTGTAAATATAGACAGTATTACTTCTTCTCTTCTGAATATTTTGCCTGTTCTTTTTTTCCCTCTTTTTTATTTTTAACATTTCACTGGCTATGATTGCCAGTACAATGTTGTATGAAAGTGGTGAGAATGAGCATCTTTTCTTTTTCCTAGTCTTAGGTTGAAAGCATTTAATATTTTGTATAAATATGATGCTAGCTGTAGGTTTTTCATTTATGATTTTTTCAGATGTAGTGTGATCCTATGAATATAAGTTTGCTAAGAGTTTTTATAAAAAATGGTTGTTGTGTTTTGTAAAATACTTTTTCTGTGTATGTTGAAATGATAATATGATTTTCTCCCTTTAATAGAGTTAATATTGTGAATGATATTGATTACTTTTCAAGTGCTAAACCAATCTTGCATCCCAAGGATAAATTAAACTATACTTGACTGTGATGTATTATCATTTATACACATATGTATTTAATATATGATATTTATATACATATGTATAGATACATGTATTACATTAATATTTGGTTAGTGTTTTAAGATCTATGTTCATGAGGAATATTGTTCTGTAATTTCGTGTAGTGCCTTTTGTCATATTTTGGTATTATGGCAGTGCTGGCCTTACAAAAAGGTCTGAAAAATTGTTCCCTCTTGCTTTATGTTCTGATGGAGTTTGTGTAAGATAGGTGTCATTTCTTCCTTAAATGATTGATGGTATTTGCCAGTGAAACCATCTGGACTTGAAGTTTTCTTTGCATGAATGTCTCTGATAATTAATTTAACTTCTTTGATAGATATAGGGCTATGCATATTTAACATATTGTCTTGTGCCAGTTTTGGTTAAGTTGTATTTTTCAAATAATTTGTCTATCTAAGTTTTCAAATTATTGTCATATATTTGTTCCTAATATTCTCTTATTATCCTTTTAATGTCTGTTAGACATAGTGATAAACTCACTTTCACCCCTCATATTAGTAAATTGCTTTCCTTCGCTTTTATTTTTAATTAATCTAAACAGGGATAAATCAATTTTCTTGATATTTTCAAAGAACAAACTTTTAGTTTGGTTAATTTTCTTCACTGTTTTTTTCTGTTTTCTTTTTGTGTCCTTCCTTCTACTTACTTAGGGTTTAATTTATTTTTTTTAGTTTCTTTACACTAAATTCTTAGACTGTATCTTGTCTTCATTCCTAATATAAGCATAGTGCTATAAATTTCTTCTAAGCACTGCTTTATCTGCATTACTCAAATTTTGATATGTTGCATTTCATTATCATTCAGAATACAAAATAAATTCTAATTCCTCTTGTGCTTTCAAAGTGGTCCATCATGTTATTCATGTGATTTGTATCGTCACTGATTTTTTTTTTCTAGTTATTCTACCTATTGTTGAGATAGGACTGCTAAAATCTTCAAAAATCATTGTGGATATCTCTATTTTCTTCCCTTAATTCTATTGATTTCTGCTTCATGTATTTTGAATCTCCTTTATTAACTGCGTATGCATTTATGATTGTTGTGTCTTTCTGATGCATTGACCCTTTATCATTATGAAATATTATTCTATCTCTTGGAATACTCTTTGTCTTAAAGTTTATTTTGCTGATTTAATAACAGCAAATGCCATTCTCCCTTTAGTAATTGTGTGCAAGATATATTTTTATGTCTTTATGTTTAAAGTGTATCTCTTGTGGATAGCATATAGTTGGATATTGCTTTTATATAGTCTAACAATCTCTGCCTTTTAATTCAAGTGCCCTTTGGTTAACATTCAATACAATTATTCATATTATTGTATTTAGCCCTTTTGGTTTCAGTGTCTCCTCTGTGCTTTTTCCCTTCTGTTCCTCCTTTCCTGTGTTCTCTTGGTTTATTTGAATTTTTTTTTTTTTTTTTTTGAGACAGAGTCTCACTCGGTTCGGTTGCCCAGGCTAAAGTGCTGTGGTGTCAGCCTAGCTCACAGCAACCTCAAACTCCTGGGCTCAAGCGATCCTGCCTCAGCCTCCTGAGCAGCTGGGACTACAGTCATTTGCCACCACACCCAGCTAATTTTTTGTTTCTTTTTGGTTGCCCGGCTGATTTTTCTATTTTTAGTGGAGACGGGGTCTCACTCTTGCTCAGGCTGATCTCTAACTCCTGACCTCAAGTGATCCTCCTGCCTCAGCCTCCCAGAGTGCTAGGGTTATAAGAGTGAGCGACCATGCCTGCCCAGCCTATTTGAATATTTTTATGCTTTTGTCTTATCTATTGCATATATATGTATCTTTACATTACTCTTTTAAATTGATAAACTTTATTTTTAGAGCAATTTTAGGTTCATCGCAAAATTGAGAGAAAAGTACAGAGGTATCCCATATACCCCCTGCCTCCACACATGCTTAGTCTCCCCCATAATCCACATCCCCCACCAGAGTGGCACATTTGTTACAATTAATGAACCTACATTAACACATCGAAATTACCCAAAGTCCATGGTTTACATTAGGGTTCACTCTTGGTGTACAATCTATGGGCTTGGACAAATAAATAATGACATGTATCCACCATTATAGTATCACATGGAGTATTTTCACTGTCCTAAAATCCTGTGCTCCACCTATTCATCCCTCCTTCCACCCAGTCTTTACCAACCATGGATCTTTTTACTGTTGTCATAGTTTTGTGTTTTCCAGAATGTCATATAGTTGGAATCATACAGTATATAGCTTTTTAAGATTGGCTTCTGTCACTTAGTAATATGCATTTCAGGTTCCTCCGTGTCTTTTTATAACTTGATAATTCATTTCTTTTTTTTTCCAATTTATTTCCTTATTTTCTTTTTGGAAAAAATTTCAGAATATTATGGGGAATAAACATTTTGGTTACATATAATGCCTTTTGCATTGCCCAAGCCAGAGCTACAAGCGTGCCCATCCCCCATACAGTGTGCTCCACAACCACTAGTTATGAGTTTACCCATTTCCTCCACCCTCCTCCCACCTGCCCAACACCCGATGAATATTACCTCCATGTGAGCACCTAAGCGTTGATCCGTTAGTACCAATTTGATAGCGAGTACACGTAGTGCTTGTTTTTCCATTCTTGTGATGCTTCACCTCAAAGAATAGGCTCTAGCTCCAGCCAGGATAATATAAGAGGTGCTACTAGTTAACCATTGTTTTTTATGGTTGAGTAGTATTCCATGGTATACATATACTACATTTTATTAATCTGCTCATGTATTGATGGGCACTTGGGTTGCTTCCACATCTTTGCAATTGTGAATTATGCTGCCATAAACATTCAAGTGCAGATGTCTTTATTGTAAAATGTCTTTTTTTCCATTTGGGTAGTTACCTGATAGTGGGATTGCTGGATCAAATGGTATTTCTATCTTTATGTCTTTGAGATATCTTCAAATTACTTTCCACAGAAGTCATACTAATTTGCAGTCCCACCAGCAGCGTAAGAGTGTTCCTATCTCTCCACATCCACACCAGCATATATTTAGCTAACGAAGTGAGACACCTATATAGGGAGAACTACAAAACAGTGAGAAAAGAAATTGTAGAGGATGTAAACAGATGGAAAACCCTGCCACGCTCATGGATTGGCAGACTCAATATTGTTAAAATGTCCATACTACCTAAAGTGATCTACAGAATCAATGCAATCCCTATCAAAATACCGTCATCATTTTTAGCAGATCTAGAAAAAATAATTCTACGCTTTGTATGGAAACAGAGAAGACCTCATATAGCCAAAACAATCTTAAGCAAAAAGAACAAATTGGGAGACATCAGTCTACCAGACTTCAAGCTGTACTACAAGGGTACAGTAACCAAAACAGCATGGTACTGGCACAAGAACAGAGGTATAGACCTTTGGAACAGGACTGAGAACCCAGGTATAAAACCATGCTCATATTGTCATATAATCTTTGACAAAGCAGACAAAAATATACACTGGGGAAAATAGTCTCTATTGAATAAATGGTGCTGGGAAAATTGGATAACCGCATGTAGAATACTGAAACTGGATCTGCACCTCTCGCCTCTCACAAAAATCAACTCACAATGGATAGCAGACTTAAATCTAAGATGTGAAACCTTAAGAATTCTAGAAGAAAATGTTGGGAAAACTCTTATAGACATGGGCCTAGGCAAAGAATTTATGAAGAAGACTTCCAAAGCAATCACAACAGGAACAAAATAAATAAATGGGACCTGATCAAATTAAAAAGCTTCTGCACAGCCAAGGAAAGTATCACGAGAGCAAACAGACAAACTGCAGAATGGGAGAATATATTTGCATGCTACATATCCAATAAAGGGCTGATAACAAAAATCTACATAGGCCTTATGAAAATTAACAAGAAAAAAATCAAACAACCCCATTAAAAAGTGGGTAAAGGAAATGAACAGAAACTTTTCAAAAGAAGACAGAATAATGGCCAGCAAACATATAAAAAATTGCTCAACATCTCTAATCATCAGGGAAATGCAAATCAAAACCACAATGAGATATCACCTAACTTCGGTGAGAATGGCTTTTATCAAAAAGTCCCAAAACAACAATTGATAGTTCACTTCTTTTTAGTGCTAAATAATATTCCATTATTTGGTTGTACCACAGTTTATTTATCCATTCACCTATTGAAGGACATCTTGGTTGCATCCAAGTTTTGGCAATTATTAATAAGGCTATTATAAATATCCGTGTGCAGATGTTTGTGTGAACGTAGCTTTCAATTAATTTGACTTAATACCAGGATCACGATTGCTGGATCACATGTTAGGAGTATGTTTGTTTTTTGTTTGTTTGTGTCAGCATATTATGGGGGTACAAATGTTTAGGTTCCATATATTGCCTTTGCCCCACCAGAGTCAGAGCTTCAAGCATGTTCATCCCCCAGATAGTGTGCACCACACCCATTAGGTGTGAATATACCCATCCCCTCCTCTCCCCCCACCTGCCCGACACCCGATGAATGTTACTACTATATGTGCACATGAGTATGCTTGTTTTTGTAAGAAACTGACTACCTTCCAAAGTGGCTGCTCCATTTTACATTGCCTCTAGCGGTGAATGAGAGTTCCTGTTGCTCCACCTCCTCACCAGCATTTGATGTTTTCCAGTGTTTTGGATTTGGCCATTCTAACAGTTGTAGTGGTATCTCATCATTGTTTTAATTTACAACTTCCTAATGACATATGATGTTCACCATTTTTTCATATGCGTACTTGCCATCTGCATATCTTTTTGTGAGGTATGTGTTCAGGTCTTTTTTTTTTTTTTTTTTTTGAGACAGAGTCTCACTCTTTTTGCCTGGGGCGAGTGCCATGGCGTCAGCCTAGCTCACAGCAACCTCAAACTCCTGGGCTTGAGCAATCCCACTGTCTCAGCCTCCCAAGTAGCTGGGACTACAGGCATGCGCCACCATGCCCGGATAATTTTTTCTATATATATTTTTTTAGCTGTCCAATTAATTTCTTTCTATTTTTGGTAGAGACGGGGTCTCGCTCTTGCTCAGGCTGGTCTCGAACTCCTCAGCTCAGAACGATCCGCCCGCCTCGGCCTCCCAGAGTGCTAGGATTACAGGCGTGAGCCACCGCGCCCGGCTCTTCAGGTCTTTTGATCATTTTTTAAATTGTGTTGTTCATTTTCAGACTGTTGAGTTTTAATAATTCTTCGTATATTTTGGATAACAGTCTTTTATCAGCTGCATCTTTTGCAAATATTTTATCTCAGTCTGTAACTTGTTTTCTCATTCTGTTGTCATTGTCTTTCACAGAACAGAAGTTTTTAACTTTAATGAAGTCCAGCTTATCAATTCTTTCTTTCAAATATCATGCCTTTGGTGATGTATCTAAAAAGTTATTGCCATTCTCAAGGCCATCTGAGTGTTCCCCTATGTTATCTTTGAGGAGTTTTATAGTTTTGCATTTTACTGTCTGTGATCAATTTTGAGTTAATTTTTGTGGAAAATGTAAGGTTTGTGTTTAGATTCATTTTTTTTCTGCATGTGCACATCCAATTATTCGAGCGCCATTTGTTGAAAAGACTATTTTTATCCATTATGTTGTCTGTGCTCTACTGTCAAAAATCAGTTGACTATATTTATGCGGGTGTACTTCTGGGCTCTCTGGTCTGCTCTGTTGATCTATTTGTCTATTCTTTCACCAATACTATACTGTCTTGACTACTGTAGCTTTATAGTAAGTCTTGAAGTCAGGTAGTATCAGTCATCTGACTTTGTTCATCTTGAATATCGAGTTGGCTATTCCGTGTTTTTTGCCTCCCCATATATACTTTGGAATTGGTTTGTTGTTATCAACAAAATGACATGCTGGAATTTTGATTGATATTGCATTGAATTTATAGATCAAGTTGGGAAAAACTGACATCTTCACAATATTGAATCTTTCTATGCATGAACATGGAATTTCTTTCCATTTATTTAGTTCTTCTTTGGTATCTTTCATCAGAGTTCTATAGTTTTTCTTATATAAATGCTGTACATATTCTTTATTTTTACCTAAGTATTTTATTTTGGGGAAGTACTAATGTAAATGGTAATGAATTTTTAATTTCAAATTTGACTTGCTCATTGCTGGTATATAGAAAAATAATTGGTTTTGGTATATTAACCTGTATCCTGCAACCTTGCTATAATCACTTATTAGTTCTAGGAGGTTTTATTTTTATTGTTGATTCTTTCAGATTTTCTACATGGACAATCATCATTTATGAACAAAGCAGTTTTATTTCTTCCTTCCCAATCTATACATCTTCTATTTCACTTTCATGTCTTATTAAATTATCTGGGACTTCCAGTATAATGTTGGAAAGCAGTGGTGAGAGCGGACATCCTTTCCTTTTTCCTGATCTTAGTGGGAAAGCTTCAAGTTTCTCACCTTTAGGTATTATGTTAGCTGTAGGTAAATTGTAGATGTTCTTTACCAAGTTGAGGGCGTTCCCCTCTATTTATATTTTTGTGAGAGTTTTTATCATAAATGGGTGTTAGATTTTGTCAAATGCTTTTTCTGCATTTATTAATATGACAATATGATTTTTCTTGTTTAGCCTGTTGATGTGGTGGATTCATTAAATTATTTTTTATTGTTGAACCAGCCTTGTATACCTGGGACAATTCCCACTTCTTCATGATGTATAATTCTTTTTATACATTATTGGATTCTATTTACCAATAGTTTATTGAGAATTTTTACATGCTAGTGAAAGATCTTGGTTTGTAATTTTCTTTTTCTTTTTAATTTTATTTCAGAATATTACTGGGATACAAACATTTGGTTATAGAAATTGCTTTTGTACCAACTGAGTCAAATTTATAAGTGTGCCCATCCTTCAGATAGTATGCATTGTACCCATAAGGTGTGAATTTACCCATCCCCTCCTCCCCCCAACACCTGCTTGATTTCCAATGAGTGTTATTTTCATATGTGCACGTAAGTATTGAATGATTACTTCCAATTTAATGGTAGTACTTGTGGTGTTTGTTTTTCCATTCTTGTGGTACTTCACTTAGAAGAATGGTCTCCAGTTCCATGAAGGTTAATACAAGAGGTATTATTTTAGTTCACCATTTGTTATGGCTGAGTAGTACTCCATGGTACACATATACCATATTTTATTAATCCACTTATGTATTGATGGACACTTGGGTTGTTTCCACATCTTTGCAACCACAAATCCTGCTGCTATAAACATTCGAGTGCAGGTGTCTTTTTATAAAAAGTCTTTTTTTTTCCTTTGGGTAAATATCCAGTAATGGAATTTCTCAATGGTTTGTAGTTTTCTTTTCTTGTAATGTCTTTGTCTGGTTTTGGTATTAGAGTAATTCTTGCCTCTCAGGATGAGTTGGAAAATATTTCCTCTGCTTCTATCTTCTGAAAGAGATTGTAGAGAATTGGTATAATTTCTTCCTTATATGTTTGGTAGAATTCACCAATGAACCCATCTGAGCCTGGTGCTTTCTATCTTGGAAGGTTATTAATTATTGATTCAATTTATTTAATACATATAAGCCTATCCTTACTGTCTATTTGTATTACTTTTTAATGGTTGCTCGAAGTGCTTAATTATACACCCTTAAGTTTTCATAGTTTACTTAGAGTTAATACTGTACAGAAAATATTGTCACATAAAATGTAAATACTTTGCAACTGTATAGATCCATTCACTCCACCACCCTTTATGCTATAGTTGTCTCATATATATGTGATACATACATTATAAACCCCATAAGAGAATATATTTATTTAATCAGTCTTCTATATTTTAAAGAAGTAAGAGGGGGAAATCAGCTCTTTTATTTACTCTTGTATTTAACATTTCTAATGTTTTTCATTTGAACCCAGATATATCTCACTCCAAAGCCTCTGCCCTCTCCCAGATTTGTTAAACATTAAAGTCACCTGGGGAAGGTTTCGTAAAAGCAAGTGCCCAGTGCCCATGACAGTTGTATAAAATCACAAGCTCATAGGTGAGACCTGAGCATGGGCCTTTGGAAGATACCCCCCACAGGCACTTATGTGCATCCAGGGCCAAGTGCCCCTGTGATCCCGCTAAGCTGCCAAACAGCATGACAAATGTTCTAGAGCTGGCTCACAGTTTTCTCCTGCTTCCATATCATGTGGTATCAAGCTCTTGTCCTTATGTTATGCAGTTACAGGTGGTTTTCTTATTTTTCCTAAAATTTCCTCCTTCAAGCTTCAAAGTCCTCCCCTAAACTCATGAATTCTGGCATTATGAGACAAATTTGGTCATTCTTTCTTATAGTCTCTATCTTGCCATCTCACTCTTCCTATGATGTATCTTTGAGCTCTCCAGAACTGTCCACCTACCCTAAAAAAAAATCCTTCATGGATCCTTTCCAAAAGGAATGCATGTTACTCCTAAACTTCATCCTTGGGGATATCATAGTGACTTGAGAGGTATGTAGCAATGTGACAAATGGTGTGTTCTCTTGAGTCAGGTGGTATGAGATCAAAACTCAGCTCACCACTAATGAAATGCATGACCGTAGACAAGCAACTTAACTTTTCTGTCAGTTTCCTCATATGTATTAATAAAATGGGGATACTAGTGCCAACTCATAAAGTTGTAGGGAAGGAAGGTTCATATACATTGCTTAGCACAATACCTGACACCAAGAAAGTTCAGATAATCAATAGTAGGTAGTTAATACAGTTATTAAGACAAAAATGCTCACTGTCCTCTGCAGAGCTTACCTTTCTGATAATCTAGGCCAGTAACACTCTTAAGTGTGGTCCAGAGACTGTTACCCATCCTTGATTGGATAAGGAGCTTGTGCCAGAATGTAAATCAAATAATCATTAATCACTCTGTTTAATATAGTTGACATTTGTTTTCTAGCAAGACTTTCTCAATGAAGGAAGTAGTGCATTGATTTAGATTCTGCAACAAGTGCCTCATTTTGTAACTGGCCTTTACTTTGAGTAGCACTTCTCCTGAGGACTTGTAGCCCTCCCTGGAGTCGAAATGGCTCTGGGCTTGAAGGTAGAAACCCTGAGACCAGTTCTAGCTCTGCCATTGACATACAAAATGACTACGGATAGGCCATTTAAACTCCAAGCTTCTATTTTTTCATCCGTAAGGTGGAAATAATTACCTCTGCCTCCTTCTTTCCCTTTACCATGAATTTCATGTGCTTAGAGGGGTGCAACAATGCCAGGAGGTACTTTGTTGCCTCTACCTGGGGGAGTAAGCCAAATCAGCCCCCAAGGACATGTAAAGAAGGCTGCTGCAGAGTTGAGAAGAATCCTGCTGCTAGCTTCTTGAATACCAAAACCCAGATCTGATGGTTCCCACTCTTGGGTTAAATAGCAATAACCTAAGAAAACAAAATCCATCACCCATTCTCTTTCAAATGGTATTTTGTATACAAGGTAAGTGCCTTCCACTTAAAGGGTACTCTCTAATTTGAGGGCTGGCAATGACATTGATCATCACATTACTTAAAATCTGCCCAAACATACAAACATTATTAGTATAAGCATGGAACAGGGATAAAATGGTAGAGACAGATGGTGGCTAATGGGAAGGACATTGAGTCTCAAAGCACCAAGAGCATCCCTATAGGCAATCAGCCAATCCAGGAAAACACAGGGCCAATACCCTCACCAGAGTGCTAATGTAGTGCTTATCGGAATCAGTAATAGGCCGGCACTAATGGCTGCAATAAGGACCATATTTTCTCCCAAATCATTAATTCCCAGAAAAAGGACAGCACTGAACTTATTACTGCTTTAACACACTCATAAGATAAAATATACAAGTTAACCTTCTCAAAGGAAGACAGTAGTCTGAACACATGAATTCTGTCCTCCCTTCCCTCCTTCAGCCCAGAAGGCCCCTCTGGCCAGAGCCATCCATTCTTTGCTAGGAAGCTGCATGGATCCACCTGACAACATCACTGTTTATACTCTTAGGTTCTCTGCTACCCACTCTCTGGGGGATTCAGCTAGATGAGAGGGATACAGAGTAGACACAGCGGGAAGAGGGAATTGGTACAAAGATGCTGCTGCTGCTTCTGCTGCTGCTGCTGAGGAGAGGGAGGATGGTTTTCAATAACAAACCAATAACCAGTTGTGGAGTACACACAGTATGTCGGGCTCCATGGAGGAACTTTAAAACATACAGTTTCTTATGATCCTGACAAAAGTACTATTATTAACTTCATTTGACAGCTTAGGAAACAGAGGCAAGGAAGGTAAGTAAATTACCCAAGGTCACATAGCTAGTAAGTGGCTTTGCCAGAATGGCAATGCAAATCCCTGACGCCAAGTCCCTGGCTTTTTCCACTGGACCATGGCTATCAACATCTGCCCTAATGTAGTGTCTGCAGTGACGATCCAAAGTCAAGCAACACACTAAGACAATAATTATAGCTCCCATTGTGTACCTGCCTCCCTGGGATAAGGCAGTTTGTAACCAGGGTCTCAGGGGCCTCCCTCAGCTCTTACATTGGAGCCTAAGTGATGCCGCCAGTGGGATGGTGAAGTGTAGCAACATCATGACTTCCAGCACCTCTGCTCTCCAACCTCATCCTAGAAATGGCCTCCCTGCTTGTCTGTCAAGTTAATTTCTCTTTGTCTGGATCTCCCCTGGCAGCTGCAGTGGAGGAAGGAGCACTGTGGAGCTGGGCAGGCCACGAGCATTTGGAAGAAAACGGCGTCAGTGTGGAACTTGGGAAAACTGAGTTTTGGTTTGATGTGGAAAGCTAGGATGTTTGTCCACACCCTTACAGCCCCTGTGGCTCTGCATACTTGTTCACACACATCTATGATGGATGCTGCAGTCACAAAGAGGAGAAAGAGAGAGTGCTGTGGTCCAGAAGTTCATGGTCTGCTGGGAAAGGCAACCTATACAGCCAACTAAATGCCACGATGGCCTGCCTAGCTCCACAGCACTCCTTCCTCCACTGCAGCTGCCAGACAGAGAGAAATTAACTTGATGGACATGTGGGAAGGAGGTTTCTAGGACGAGGTTGGAGGGTAGGGGTACTGGAGGTCACGATGTTGCCAAGAATCCCACTGGCCACATGGTTTGGGAAAGCAGACCAAACAAACATCATGAATGGGTGATGTGAAGACCATCTTTGCCAAACTTGTATGTGTCAAGGACCCACTGGGCAGACATGCCCTCAATCCACAGTAGCATATCCGAGGCAGATTGGAGCAAGCTCTACCCCTTTAAAGCAATCCCTTCTGCTGGCAGCCTGGCCAGCCATGTTCCCGTGTGTGCCAGCCACCCACCCAGGACGGCTGGCTCCACCTCTTGCCCCCATATTAAGAAGCCTAGTGTACATGGGCAGGCCCTTGGGAGGAAAATGTAGATGTCTGAGCACTTGGGTCACAGCAGTGGGTTCCAGAGGCAGGTGGAGTAAGGGCAGTTCTGGACACAGAGTGGCTGAGAGACGCACAACCCTTCCTTGGCAAGCTGGACACATTGCTCTTTTCCACTTCCTTGTGCCCCAAGAGGAGGCTTCCAAGCAGGTTTGGGAACAGAGAGAAGCTCTGGAATAAGACTTAGATCTGGGAGTAGGGTGGCTGAGTGACAGCATGCCAAATATTTCATTTTCAACTCTATAGGTGCCTTAACAGTCATATTCCTACATCAGTGATGAGAAGAAATGTTGGTGTCTTTACTTTTCTCTGTCCTTTAAAAGTTGTTGATAGAGTTGGGGATAACACACTAATGCACAAGGAAAAATTAAGGCACAATTGATGACAATCTGTAATTAAGTGCTAAATTGTCTGGCACAGACCTTAAGTGCTGCAGGAATCCAAAGGAGGGGCAGTCAATGAAGGCTGAGTAATGTGTGGGCGGCTGCAGCACTGACGTCTGAGAATCTATGACTCCAGTCCGCACAGATTTCCTGGAGGAGGTGGGACTGGCACTGGACCTTAAAGGATGGGGAGCACTGGGTTTGGGGGAAAGGAGTGGGCTTTGGCTCAGGGCACAGGGAAACAGTGGAGCAAAGACGAGGAGGTCTGGTTCCGGCAGGGGCGGGCTGGGGTGTGCGGGGAATCAGAGTGGTCATGTGGCTGGCTACTGGGGCAGGGGACTGTGGAATCCAGGCTCAGTGACTCTGAGTGAGTGGGCTTTTGTAAAACTAGGCTGCAGTTGTGGGCAGCTGAATTTAGACTCCAAAACAGAATTTGCCTGTTAACAGCAAATTTCCTGCGGAGTCTGCATCAGGACTCTACCTTTCAAGGAGTTCCCATCCCTGTTTAGGCAACGTCTCATTCAATGCCCACAACAACCTGTAAGGAAGAGAGGCACTGTTAAAGGACCATAAACTCCAAACAGACGTAGACTAAATAGGGATAACAGAGTGGACTAGAAAGTCACCTCCCTCCTGGATTCCAGTGTAGCACTCTGGGAGGGGCAGAGGTAGCTTATGTCAAACTGTGCTTCCAGGAATCAGGAAGCATGTTGCATCCAGAATTCCTCTTATTGTTCACTCCCTGCAAACACGCATTGGCTTAACAAAAACAATAATACTATCATTGATCAAGTGCCTATACTGTGCTAGGTGCTGTAAAGGAAATCATTCATTTCATCCTCACAATAATCTTGTGAAATAAGTGGTTATTATCTCTACAGATGAAGAAACTGAGGTGCAGAGAGGTTAAACAACTTGTCCAAGGTCGCATGCTCATAAGTGGCAAAGTCAAGATTCCAAGCCAGGCAGCCTGCCTTCTCTACCCCATTCACTCACTTGCCTTAGTCACTCCAAAGGTACACTCTGGGCACATCCATCATGGATCCCCAATAGAAAACATCTCATTCAATGCCTGTTAAGGGACCTGAAACTAAAGAGATGTGGTCTGAGCAGAGACAGTAGGGTGGGTAAGAAGGTCAGGGAGTGAAAAGACCTGACTGCGAACCAGTGTGCTTCGATTTTCCCTCTTTCTATCACCACTGCTGCCCTCAGCCCTGTCAGCACTTCCCTGGATCCCCAATCTCACTCCCTGCACTTGAGTACCCTGGGAGTCCTGCAAGCAAAGGCGGGGCAAGTGTGGCACTGTGGTCCCCCTCTTGGCCACTGTGCCACCTATGCTGTGGCCTGGGAAGGAGGAGGAGACACAGTAGTGCTGCCAGTGACCAGGGAGGAGGCGAGTGGACGGAGGGCAGAGGTGGGGAAAGGAGGGGAGGTGTAGGCCTTTCAGTAGAGCCTAGACTGAATCAGGTGGATGGTGGGGCAACAAGCTGAAGTGAGATCCAAATGAGACCCCAAAGCAGCCCTTGTGGGCACAGTGAGCTGCCTTGATGTTGGACAGTGAATGGTGAATTCCAGGAGAGTGTCTGACATGGGGAGAGGGCAGGCCCCTGCGGTAGGGCTCTGTGAGAGTGAAAGCCCCACTGTGCCAGGCTCTGAGCTCCACACTTCACAGACTGCTGTGTTCTGAACCTTTGCTGTGCCATGGACCCTTGGTTGAATGGTGAAGCCCATCGATCCCTTCTCAGAATAATACTTTAAATGTATAAAAATGCCTAAGATTATAAAGGAAACAAATTATAACCAAATATTAAACAAAACTTGTATGATATACTAATGTAAATGCTTCCTTATTAATGCATGAAATGACAAAATCTAATGATAAGTCAAACAACTATGGTAATTTCAAATTAATGCCCACTATAAAGGCTATCTGAATATTAGCTGCAATGATAATATGATATGAAAACCACTATGATTTATCTCAGTGGCAAAGTGTCACTTATTACTAATGCTACTGTGGTTCATCACCTACATTCAAAATGGAATGAAATGAGAAATTTCAATTAGAAGTTAATGAAAATAGAAACTCAGTTCTTTCCTTCACAAGATCACAGGGGCCCTGGTTGATGGGCAATGGGAATTCATTAGACTTGGGAACAGTCTGGAGAGATAGTCCCAGGTTTCTTACTCATTGTGTGTGCTTGAAAGTGGGCTCTGACTCTTGCTGGCCAGCTCACAAGATCACTCTGTTCCTCCCTCCCACAATCATTAATGAGAAGGTGTTGCCTGCTGAATTCTCTGCCCTGGCTCTGGTGATCAGGCAAGGGGAAGTCCAACCCTAAGTCAAAATCCAAGTCCCTTGACCTTCCAGCTGCTATGCAGGTCTCATGTTCACAAGACCAATCTTGTTGTAAATGGAATGGGGTTCCTCTTGTGCTTTGTCAACTGGTCCTAGAGGCCATGACTGAAAAGGAATTCAGACAAAGGTCACAACTCTGCCTTGTCGGAATAAAGCAGCCCTACCCCAGGGGAGTCCTATGAGGCAAGCACTTACCTCTGGCTGGATACAATGTGGAATGTTTATTACAAAACCAGTTATACTTTTACAGTAAGCCCCAGGGAATTTGGCAAAGCAAATGACAGAGAGAGAGAGAGAGAGAGAGAGAGAGAGAGAGAGAGAGAGAGAGAGGAGAAGAGAACAAGAGAGCATGAATCTTAAAGAACAACAGTTGAAAGAGGAGGCCTCAAAGGCCCTTCAGTCTAGCTCTTTCGTCTCAGTTAGAGACACCAGGGCCCAGAGAAGGGACATACCTGTTGGGCCACAGAGGAGTTCAGTGCTGCATCACTAGCTCATTCCCTGCTCTTTGTTCTTGGCAACTCATGCCTATTTGACCAGAGATGAGCCAATTGGCTTGAAAGATGCTTCTGGAAGCATTGTTCAAAATGGCCAACAGCTCCCCTTGCCTCCATGCTGCTATATCTCTTGTGGTGAACACAAAAATAAATGTCACAGCCTTGAGGAGGGAAACCAGATGCCTCCAATGGTCATGCTTTTGGACATGCTGGGTCCTTCAGTAGGGTCCAGGCTGCTGGATCTGGTCATGACCACAGGGCATGAAGTGTGAGTGTAGCTGAGGCGTCCCGGCGTGTATAATTTCCTTCTCTGATGTCCAGAGGAGTTAATGAAGAGATCGTCATCATCATCATCATCATCATCATCATTTTGCTCTTTCAGTACTTAGACTGCTTTTAGTTCCACATAGGTTGGCAGGCCCCGGTCCTGACTCACACCTGGACCAAATGGACTACTGACTAAAGCACAGGACTCTAAACTCCAGCCCAAATTTTAGACCCAGATCTGCCTCCTACCAGCTGGATTAGATAACCTGAGCAAATCCCCAGCCTTCCTGAATCTCAGTCCCCAACCTGCAGAATGGGGAACCCAACCTCTAGCTCGTGTTGTATTGAGAGAAGTATACCAGCTGCTGCAGCAGCGCATTCTGATTGCTGTTCAGCGCTCTCCCTTTCTGTGTGGGGATTACCCAGACAATGCCTATTAAAAAGCTTGTTCCCTGGGGGTCACACCGCTTTCTTGTTTGCTAGAGGGAGTATTTGACAGAGGCACCAGCACATTCGAAAGTGAAATCTGAGAAGAATATAATTTTCTATTTTTCCTTCTTGCACAAAAGGGAAAATGATTTACTGCATTTCTTCCCAGAGCTTGATGTCAGCCAGCTGTAGCCACTGCTACATCAGGGAGTGACAAATCTGGAGCTTGCCGTCAGAGTTTGTGAACAATTTATGAGGCCAAAATATGCATCAAGCTCTGATCTTTCGGGCCAGGGAACTGAGGCAGGAGAAAGGCCAGAGGTCACCTAGCCAGCCTCCTGCCTCTGACCATACACACTACAGCTCTACACCAAGGCCAAATGACCAGCAGCTATAAACTTGGTGTAGGAAGAATGTCACTGCAATCCACAAACCAACCTCCACCCACAGGTGGAGCTTTGCAGAGAAAGAACACAGGCCCCTGAATCAGACAAGTCTAAGCTCCTATCCAAGCACTGCCACTTAGGATCTGTGAAACTTTGCATCATTTCCTTTCCTTCTGTGAGCAGAAGTTTCTCAGGTGACCTTCAAGTCAGTCCATAGCCTTGACTTTTATCCTATTTCCTATCCTCCATATACTTACAAGAGACTGATAATGTGGCCCATCTCTTGACTCTGAATCTTTTCAACACTGAGTCCTGCTCCCCTCCATTGCATACACGTCCACTCACCTGCCTGCAGTCATGGTCATCAACTCTGCATTCCCTCCTATCACTCTGGATGAACTGTCCCTGCTCTAATCTTAGGGCAAGCATTCCAGCTGTGACCTTGATCCCATGCCCTTTCCCATGCTCAAGGACATCACCGCAGTCATTTTCTCCTCTATCTGCGTCTACTAAATCATCTCCATCCACATGCTAACATGCCTTCTATCTACCATCTTCAAAAGATCCAACCTCAATCCCTGTTCTTCTCCAGTTACCATGTTCTTAACCCAGAAAGAGCCAAACACCTGCAAAAGAATCGTCTCACTTTCCGGCTCCTCTTCTGTGTTTCACATCATGCACTTGCTCCTGTCAGCTTCTGATCCACCACTTCACTGAAATGGTTCTTATCAAATCAAAGGCCTGAGTCTTGCTGAAGCTTATGATCACTTTTGTCCTCATCGTTCTAGACCTTTCAACAGTAATTTGACATGTAAAACACTCCTTTGTTCTTAAAATATTTTCTTCTATGAGCAAGATCTAGAATTACACTCACTTAGTTTTCACCTGACTTGTACCTGCTTCCTCCCAGTCTCCTTTGCTGGTCTTCTAGACCTCTGAATGTTGAAGGGCCCCAGGCCTCCATCCTTGACCTTTTCTATTTCATCTACGCTCCCTCCCTAGGTGGTTACTTGGTTTGCAATACTGTTTGGGTAGCAATAACTTTCCAATTTATCTCTCTGTTGTGACCTCTCCTCCGACTAGACTCACATATCAAACTACCTGTCATCTCCATGTGGGTCTATAATGGGCATCTCAGACTCAACATGCATAAAACACAATTCTTGATTAGCCAGCTCCTGGCATCACCAAGTCTGTTTCTTCCTCATTTTCTTCCCATTTCAATAAAGGGCACTGCCATCTACCCCTTTGCTCTGGCTTCCTTCAAATTTATGAGTTAAACTTGACTCCTCTCTTTCTATCACCTCCCATATCCTATCCTTTGACAAGCATTATCAGCAATATCTTCAACATGTAACATTTAACCACTTCTCACCACCTCCACTGCCACCAGCATCACCCTCCTGGATCTTTGCAATATAGCTTCATCTAGTCCAATTTGATCACTAGCCCCACTACTCACTCCACTGAACTTGAACATTATCAATAACTTCCACATTGCTAAATCCATTGGTCACTTCTCTGTCCTCATCTGCCTTGACTTTTCAGGAACATCACAAAGAGAAAATTACAAGCTTGTCTGGTTTCTTTCATATCTCTCTAGATACTCATTAGCACTTTCCTTTGTTGGCCCTTCCTTCTCTGTTCTACTTAACCCTCTGTCTCTAGGTCATACTTCTGCTCTGAGCTTCAGACCTATATACCCAAATGTCTGCTAGCCATGTCTGCCTAGATGTACCAGAAAATGCCTCAATCTCCAAAACTGAACTCCTGATCTTTTTCCTGAGGCTTTTCTACCCCTGGTGATCCCAAGCCTGGATATCACCCTTGACACCTCCACGTCTTTTATCATACCCACCCAATTAGTCCCTGAGTCTAGGCAATTCTACCTCTCCCCAGTCTCTTGGCTTTGCTCCCTTCTCTCCATCCCCTTGGTGGCACTTTAAGTCCAAGTTACCATCACCTTTCACCTGGACTTTGGGAACTGCCTCCTCTCTAGTGTCCTCACTTCTACTTTTGTTGCTCTTCTGTCCTTTCTCCACATGGCAGGAAGAGGGATCTGCTGAGAGCATTGAGTTGGATCATAGGTCTCCTCTGCTCAACTCCTCCAGTGGCTTCTTCCCCATCATTCCTGGGATTAGGTTCAAGCTCCTGAGCTTGGCATTCAAGGCTCTGCAGGACTTGACCCTGGGCAACTTCAGCCAGTCTCCTTCCCACTACTCCTTGTATCTGAGGTCCCAGCCCTGCTGGAGCACTTGCTGCTCCTTCCCACCTCTATACCTTTGCTCATGCTGTCCCTTCTCTCCATGTGAAATATTCCTACTCATGTTCTATTCCCAATTTAAACATCAGATCCTGTAAGATTTCCTCATCTCCAAGTATCTCCTGTCCCCCTCCCCCACCATTGCTACTGGGTCTGGGTTAGTGATTCCAGATTCCCACAGCCTCCTGTATTTCCTTATTGTTAATCCTTATTACAGAGCATGCAATCACATCCAAATCCATCTGTTCTCAGGACTGGGGGATCCTCGATAGCAGGGACTTTGTCTACACTGCTTTATCATCTCTGCCCCCAGCCCCTGTGTACAAGAGGCACACACAGGCAGCTTCATGTTTCTCTCCTCTGTCCCCACAGCCCCTGCTTGCAGTTTTCCTCCCCTTAAAAATATTAGAATTTTGTTGTCAAATCTCATCAATCAATTCCATATTCATTACATTGTTTCTTTCTGATGTTTTATTGGTGGCAGTAGTGTTGTGTGGTACTTTGTTTTGTTTTACTTTATACCTACAGTGCCATGGCTGCCAGCCCCAGTCAGCCACACAGCAGCCTCTTCCTGTGGAGGTCAAGAAAAATGGCCTGTGAGGAAGCCAGCTTGAGATGGGCCCAGCAGCAGAATGGCAGCCACAGCCACTGTGCACAGCACTTCACCGCGTACAAGACTTTTCTCCTGTCTTCCTGCCACAGGCTCCTACCTCCACTCAGTGATGTAGAGGAGGCAAGGGCTCCATTATTTTCATTTAGCAGATGAGGAAACTGGGGCACAATGGAGGTGGAAGGGTCACTAATGCTTCTCAGAAGAATTCTGCTTCCTGGACAGGAGGTCAGAGATGGCTGCCAGGATGGGCCTGGGCTAGGGTGAGACAAGCAAGGCACTGAGGGTGTGAAATTTAAGGAGATACTTACTCTCAGAGTCATGCAAATTCAAGGTCGATGCCAGAGAGTGAGAGCCTGTGGATGGATAGGCAGACCCCAGGTTGGCCCCATGGGGAGATGGCCATAACAAGGGTCCTAAGCATGAGGAAGAATCCTAGCCTACAGCTCCAAAGGCAGCCTCCTCACTGGCTTACTGAATACCTATGGATCATTCTCTTCCTCTCTTGTGGCCTCAGGGTCCCCATAGGTACACAGGGACCTCACACTCTCTGTTTCGTGGGGCAGTTTTGATTCCCATCTCTCTTCAGTGACTTGTCACCAGCCCAGCCCATGATCCCAGACGACAGCCAGTGATAAGGAGTTACTGGTATTAGCCACTGAGAATAGAAATCCACTTTGCATGAGTCTGAGCAAGCTGTTGTACATAGAAGGTTTGATTTAAGGCCACTTCAATAAGCCCCAATTCGTCATCTAGAAGGCCTTTGAAGAAAAGACAAATGCCATTTCTAAATGCCATTATGCAATCAAGGCTTTTGCAGCCAGCCTGGCAATTCCACATGCCTACACACGTGCCTGGACTACTACATCTCATGTCTCATTGGGTTTGCCTGGGCTCCCTTTGACAGAGAGCCTTGGTCGTGTGGGGGCTGGGGAGGATGACACAGAAAAGAGACTGGGAGCCCCAGTCATGGGGCAGACACGCGACAGGCACTCTGTGAAAAGCTGTGGAAAATTCCATAGCTTGAGCCTGTTCCCTGAGATCACTTTCCTTACAGGGCAGGGACCCAAGGCAGCTTTCTAGGAGGACCATTTTCCCTGGAATGCAGTGCTAAGAGCAGTGACCTAGGAAGCAGGTTCAAGCCCTGGCTTCAGTACTTCTTAACTCTGTGACCAAGAGAAAGCAAGCTGACTACTCTGTGCCTCAGTTTCCTCATCTTTAAAGTATGTATAATATTAACACATCAACTTCCTAGGAGTTTGTGAAAATCAAATGCTGTATTATCTGTACAGGTCTGAGAATGAGGCCTGACATGTACTAAGCTCCATATGGGTGCTATGATTCTTGCCATTTTCATGATGCCATGAACAAGAGTGGCAAATGTGGGAACTGGGAAGTAAGCTAGGGAGTCTCCTAGGCCATGGGGAGTGGAAGGAGCGGAGCGAGATCTAGAAAATGAAGGAAGGCCTGACTCCAGATCCTGTCTTCACTACTCTCTGGCCATGGGACTTTGGGCAAGTCTGGGCACTTGTCTGAGCCAGCTTCTCCATCTCTAAAAGAGGTAGAGACTCCCCACCTCGGAAGGTTGTTCAGAGAAACTGATGAGGAAACAGATGGGACACTGCTTTGTACCTGGCAACACAAAGAAGAATTGCCCAGCAGGGTGCATGTGAGGACAAGGTCCCTTGCATCCCAGGCTGTGTTCTTGCTAGGACAACAGCTTATGCAGCGCACACAGGCCCCTCTCTAAGGAACATCCTGTCTTTCACACTTGGGACTAGCACCCAGGCATGCCCTATCTGCACTTTTAAGGAGCAAGCATCAGGACCCAGTGTTCAGACAGAGCTCTTTGACATATCTGCCAAAGAGAATGATTCTTAGGCCCTTGCAGTTCTCCTGGAGTGGGGACCAGTCAGAGTGAGGTTCAAGCCTCTTTCCCAGCACTAGAGTGGAAGGGGACAGTAAAGCTGGCCACACCAGCCTGAAAGGATGAAGAAGAACCTGAGTTTGGAGCTGCACATTAGCTTCAGCTGCCTTGCCTACCAGAAAGCTCTCACTCTCAGATGCCAGCCTTGCACTTGCATAGAAGGATGGGTAGTGGCAAAGCCCTGTATTTAGCCTAAAACTCTTGCAACTGGCTATCTTCCTGCTGAGCTCTTGCCCTACAAATTTTGCCTTTCCCAAGTGCCCACATGATGAGGGGTAGCAGGCTGTAGGAGGAGTCCCCAGCTTCTTAGCAGCCTGCGGCGTCCTTGGGGAGGCACAGGAGCTCCCACCCCTCCAAGCAATAGCTCTGTTTCCCCAGGCAGTCTAGCAGGGCGCAGGTCTACTTCCTGAGCCCTCAGAAGGGGCTGCTCTCTGTCATATCACACTGCCAGGTCACGACTCGTTTTCTCCTAGACCAACTGCAGGAGCCTCCTCCCCCCGCCCCCAGACATCTTGGCACGAAGCTCTCCATCAGGAGGTGATTAGATTTGGGGAGGGTGATTTTTTTTTCCACACATAATTGTTTCTTAATTCTTTTAATTTCACTCCCTTTAAAGATTACAAGGAACAACCAGCACTTGATAAATGATGAAGAACATTAGTAATTAATCGAGGTTTCGAGCGGTGCTGCTTTTGTGGCAATTTTTAAAAATATGTATGTAAAAGAAGTTTGAGACTATATCCTTGGAGGCAGCCTAGGTCGGCTGCAATTTAAAATCTGAGGACACAGAGACACTTCCAAATTGTGTGTGAGACCCCTACCAAGGGATCGAGCAATGCAGAAAGCTAAACAAGGCTCCCAAAGACCAAGGAGAAATAATATGTTCATTCACTCATTTGCTTTTTTACACAAACATGCATTAGGTTGGTCATTAATTTAGTTAACTCAGCCTCTCATTCATTCACTCCTTCATTTCTTCGTTCAGAGGCTCAGTTATTCTTTCCCATCCTTCTCCTCTGTTCACTCACTAGCTCACACACTCCTTCCTCACTTCCTCGCTAATATTTTCTTCACTAATACACTCTTTCACTCATCTCCCCTGATCTATACCACCCAGAGTTCCATGGTGACTTAGGGCTTTAGGTTTCTCCAAACCTACCTTAGTGTGCAAAGAAAATTATGAGCTTTCATATGATTATCCAGCTTGTTCCACACTCCTTTCATTCAATGCACACTGCTTGAGAGTTTACTATGTGCAGGGGCAGAAGGATACAGACGACATTGACCATGCCCTCACCTGGCTTACAGTTCAGTTGGGGAGGTAAGTATTTTCACAAATGCCTGTATTTCTGGCAGAAAGGCTACATGCAGGCTTCCACTCAGTGAACTTTCCTGAGCATCTACTATGCATCAGGTCCTGGGAATACAGAGAGAACTAAGATATGATCTTGCCTTTATGAAGTTCAAAGTCCAAATGTGGAGAAAGACACATAACCAGATAATTGCCATAAAATATGGGAGGCACTGGGTTGCTGGGAGACAGTAGTGCAAAGATGAGGTAGTGAGGAACTCTGTTCAGTGAAAGCTTAATGAAGGAGTCAATACTCGCCCTTGGCCTTGAGGGAGGGGTAGGATTTTGTTTGACAAAGGTAGATGGAAAGAATGTGCTTAAGGCACAGGAATGATCCATAGGTAGAAACACAAGGTATGTTTAAAGAATAGTCAGTAGTCTTATTTTTCTAGATCAGAGGATATGTGGAAGGGTGACTTAGCCCTCAAGCAAGGTTTTGAACGTTCATTGATGCTTGGTTATGTGGGTAAAAGGAGGAGCCATGGATGGTTCTGAGCAGAGTTCCATCATGATGAGAGCCAGGCTCAAGAGATGAATTCGGAAATGAGATCAGAGAGATCACAAAGACTTAAGGCAAGCAGATCCTTGAGGGAGCCAGAGAACACTGATGGACTGAAGTAGGACAGTAGGGAGAGAAATGCAGAGGCAAGCATGGATGGGAGTGTTGTGGGGTCAAATCAATGAAACTGAGCGAATGCAAAGGATGAGCCACTCAAAGATGCCTCAGAGGTTTTTAGAACAGGTGACCAAGAGTGTAGTGGTGCCATTAACTACAAAAACAAACAAACAAGTAAGAGAGAACAGAGGAGAAAAGATGATGGGTTTGGTGGTGGATATATTAAAGAGCCTGAGGACAGCCAGATAGCAGTGTTTAGCATGCAGCATGCAGCTGGACAATAGGCCTAAAGCACAAGAAGGAAGCCTAAATTAGAGACAGATGTTTGTGTCATATTAATTAGCCTCTTGATCAGAAATTCTTAACATGGGGTGTACAAGTGGACTTCTGGGAGACTTTAAGGCGCATCTTGGTGGTACTCAGTGGAATTGACATGTCATGGTAATGGGTTAGGTGTTGGTGAAGCGGGAGCCTTCCTGGTTTCTGTGAGGAAATCTTGGATAATGAGGTCATTTGTAAAGGCAAATGGGCAATAGAAGAGAACAGGACAGGGGACTGGGATGGGAAAGAACATGAGGTAAGAGTTAAATACGATGAGTTGGGATGCTTGTAGGCTATCCAGTTGGAGGTGTCTACTAGGCATTGGCTACATGGGTCTGGAGGCTCAAAACAAAGTCTGGGCTGAAGAGTGATTTGGGGGCCAAAGGCAGAAAAGAAATCATCCAGGAAGAGTGTGGAAAAAGAGAAGAGACGATGACTTAGGAACTGGTGAAAAGAGAAGAGTCAAGAATGGATTCCAAGTTTTTGGCTTGCATATATAGATGGATGATAATGTTGGTTCCTGAAATAAAGAACACTTGGGAGGTTTTGACTGAGAGCATCATACGTTCCATTTGACCCAGATAGGATTATAGGTGCTTGTGGGATATGCAAGTAGAGATTCATAAGTATCTCCATATATGACTCTGGAGTTTAGGAAGGAAAATTGAACTGAGACAGATTCTTGAGTTTACCAGAGATAATGGCTGGATCTGGGATATTGATGTGGTCTCTAAGGTAAAGAGTGTAAAAAAAGAAGAGCAGAAGCCTGGGA
Organism: Indri indri; assembly: GCA_004363605.1. Lineage (NCBI taxonomy): Eukaryota > Metazoa > Chordata > Mammalia > Primates > Indriidae > Indri > Indri indri. The sequence goes on along the minus strand of RJWJ010008258.1, from coordinate 12,122 downwards.
CAGAACTTCATAGGTGAGCAGAACAGCAAGGAGCCATCCTACAGGGGCATTTGAACAGGCAGCTTGCTGCACGATGAGAACTAAGGAAGAAGGAACTAGAACACGAGGCTGAACAGCTTCTGGAAGATGGGGCTTGGTGTGTTCTCCCAGAGTGGGGGCCTGCCACAGTGAGGCTCAAGCCTCTTTCCCAGTGCTGGAGTGGAAGAGGACGGTAAAGCTGGTAGTCATGGGTAACCTTGAGGAAAGTGGAGAAGGGAGCAGAGTCCGAGGCCTTAAGAAGTTGTAAGAGGGAAGAGGTGGTATCATGTATAGACCACTCTTGCAAAATTGCAATCATCAAGAGGAGAGAGGCAAGTTTCACAAGGAGTGGGAAGATTTTATTTTTTTAGAATATGGAAGATAAAAATGGTTACAAGCTTAGGAGAAAGATCAGGAGAAAGGAAGAGATTAAAAATGCTTGACAGAAGAGGCAACTGATGAGGAGAGTCCAGGTGGAAAGCAGGGATAGCAACATCAGAGGCCAATAAAAAGCAAGTGCTTTGGCAAATGTGCAATTGCAGGGAGGAGAATGCTGGACAAATTCCCCAAAGACACAATAGATCAGTCTGAGGATTTACTTGATTTACTTCACACCTGCCAACACTTGAGTGAAATCATTCTTAGATTCTAGACTTAGTTGTTATCATTAGTTCTAAACATTGATCTCGGTGGTTGGAGAGGAGGTGACAAATTTCCAAGCTAAATAGAAGCAGCATACTAGCACAGTGCCATTTCTGGAGGGGAGCAGGGTACATCTCTGGAACATTAGTTGCCTTGTTCTTGGCCTGTGGCCCTTCCCACACTGCCTTCCACCTACTCTCCAATCACCTTTGGCCCAGGGCTGCCTGGTAGCAGCCCACTCAGAAGGACTCAGAGAGACCCAGAAATATGGGAGCAAATGCATAATTCTTGTTGAGGAAGTGAGAGGGATCTTTCTTAACCCCACAAGGCAAAGAAGAGAGAGGGAGACAGGCCAGGTGGATTCAGAGGGGAGGGGCAGAGGAGAGGGCACTCAGCAGGTCTGCTTAGCAGCAGACAGGTGGCTGTGCTGAGAGAGCATGTGTATGTGTGACACCAGGTCTCCAGCATCCCACAATTTTTCTCAGTCCCAGAGGTGTGGATTCCTAACAGACTCCAGTCCCCATGGTGGCTCTCTGATGTGGTTGCTGCTCAGAGCAGGCAAGTGGTATCATGTGTGCGAGAATTGGCTCTGAAGCAAACCACTTAACTGTTCCCTGCCTCAGTTTCTTTTTCTGAAAAATGGAGCTAATGATATTTACCTTGAAGAGGCATAAGGATTAAAAGAGATAATGCACACAACACAACTATTGTTGTTAATTAATCCTCCTAAGGTTGCTAGAATCTCATCGAGGAAAACAAGACCACAGAGTTTGACTCATTTCAGCTTGGAAACACAAGCAGATCATAACATCTCATTAGGTGTTCTCAATACAGTTTTACCACCCCCCCCCCAAACACAATTGATGCTGTCTGATTTACAAGGAGAAATATGCTATACCAATGACTGCCAATTTCTCTTCTGCTCGGTAGGGATTCGGCATTTTTGTTCTATTGTGTGGGAGGAAATCCAGCCTGATCTTTCCGTAACCCAGCACCTCCCTAGGTGGCACTCTGTGGGTTGCCCTGTTGGACACAAACCCAAATCAGGACTAGCTACATAATTTGTGGTGCTCAGTGCAAAATGAAAATGTGGTGCCCCTTCTTCAAAGTTACTAAGAATCTCAAGACAGCAACAGTAGAGCATTAAACTCAGCATAGGGCCCTTCTAAGCATGGGGCTCTGGGTGACTGCCCTGGTTGCACATCTGTGAAGTGGGCCCTGCCCCAAATCCATTCCCAGTGCCCTGATCTTGGTGACAGAGAGCCCAGATCAAAGCCATATATTCATCTGAGAAATTTGCACTACAAGAGACACCTCTAGGCAAAGAGCTCACTCCAGGTTGTTTCTCCCAAGAGCCTGCTGGGTAGCTGCCAGGCAGTTATCCACCACTACAGCCCTCGGAGTCAGAGTTCTGGCAGTGCATTCCTGTTAAACAACTAGTTTCTTCTCACTGTAATCAATCAGCAACTGACTTTCTTCCTGCCGTTACTTTTTCTAACAGTTTCCATTGCCCCCACCCCTGCACTTCAACCAGACTCCAGCACAAGGGGACTCTGGACAGGGGCCCAGAGGCTTGCTGATCCTTGGGCTCCGGGCCCTCTTTTCTAGCCCCATTCTGCATCCTGACAGCAGCCTTGCTCCTTAGTGGGTGGCTCTCTGGCGATCTCTCAGGTGAGTGTGGGAGGAGGGAGGCTTCCTTGCTGGGTCTCTGGGGGAACATGAGGACAGTGACAGGGAAGGAAAGCTGAAAGAATGCACAAACCCAGAGCAGTGCTGCTCAGGTGGTCCCTGGATCTGTGCCCATCCATAAGGAGGTAAGGACAGAGATGAAGAGCAAGAGTTTCCAAATTTTTATGGCAATTTGATAATTCCTATTAAATTTAATAATAAAAACAATTAAAAAATAATTTATGTCTTTATTTTCACTCTTCTGGTAATTCTGTGTTATTGCATTTTACCAAAGAATTGGCCCATGCTGTTTGGAAATCTAAAAAGACAATAAAAAAACAAAACAAATTAAGACAAAACAAAAAATAGGTGCCTCACAGCAAATAGTCAGCAAAGATGGTTTCTGGCCTTGGCATGGCCCTCCCTGGCTTCAGCGTAGTGGGCAAAGCACCACAGTGGGGGTCAAGAGGCCAGGTGCTCATCCTGGCTCCTTCATTTCCTTGGGCAAGTTGTTCACCTATTCTATTGAGCTCCTCTTTTCTCCTCTGGAAATGTGACATGAGGACCATGTGAGATCTTGGGCAAAAAGGAGTTTTATAAACTGTAAGGTGCAGTGTCAAGTGGGGGATAAATGGTGAGGACACTTCCATTCTGCAGCCACCTCACACCACTGCCGTGAAAGCGGTGGCGGTGCTGGGTACTAGCAGTGGTTAAAAGCACAGGCTTTGAAGTCAGGCTGTCTGGATTTGGATCCTACCTTCATGACTCACTAACTGGGTTACCTCAAGTAAGCTTTGTAACCCTCTCAGCACCTCTGTTTTCTTACTTATAAAGAAGGGATCATTTTAAGATTAACCTGATAAGTTTGTGATGAGGATGAACTGGGTAGCACTTAGAACGGAGGGCAGAACATGGTACACAATAAATGGTAGCCAGTAGTGTGGTCCAATTACACATCTTATTCTTGGCACCCACGTGACCACTGTGAGATTTATCCATGTTTCTAGTTCTTCCCCATTCACTGCTAAATATTCCCATCATTTGTATCTTTCACACTTCATTTATCCAGTCCCAAATCAGTGCCTTTATATTTTCTAATTGGCTATTGCTGATGTAGAAGATACTATTGATACTTGAGTATTGATCTTCTACCTGGCAAACATGCTAGATGCTTTCATTAGTTCTAACAGTTTGTCTGATTTTCTTGGCTTTCTATGTAAACAGTCACATAATTTCAAATATGCTCATTTTCTTTCTTCCTTAGCAATCTTCATACTTCTTATATCTTTCTAGGACTTGTGTACTAATATTCATCTTCATCTTGCTTCCTACATTAAAGGGAACACTTCCAAAGTTTCTCCTCTAGTCAGTATGATATCTGCTGTGGGTTTTTAACAGGTAGTCTTGATAGAGGTGAAGGGGATCCCTTTATTAAGAATTTTAAATTTTTTTATCCCAAATAGTTGTTAAATTTTATTAAATGCTTTTTATGTATCTATACAACATTTTTTCATTTTTTTCTCTGAGTGCATTAGTATAATAGATGATATTGACAGATTTCCTGATGCTGAGCTGTTCTTGCAACCTGGGGATAAACTTTACTTGATCATGATGTAATCTTTTTATTTGTTTTGTTCTGTTCCTAATACACCATTAGATTTATTTACTATTTTGTTTCAATGTAGTCAATATTTTATTATAGGTTTCCTGAAAATGTTCTTTTCTTTTATTGTCCCTTTCCAGTTTTGTTATCGACATTATAGTAGCTTTGCAACTAAAGTGGTCACTTTTCCTACTCTTTCCAATCTCTGAGTAACTTATAGAGAGGAGAGATTATCTTTTTGTGGAAAGTTTGATATTAATAAAACCATCAACCTATAAAACTTTCTGGAACTGGGCCTTTTGCAGGGAGGTGAGCTTTTAATTACCACTACAATCTTACATGATCATTGGCCTATTCTGTTTCCCTGAGCCCATTTTAGCATTTTTTAAAAATCAAAATATTTATCCATTTTCTTCTGACTTTCAGCTTTTTGTTTCATTGTCTGATTTCTCATAACACCATCCCCAAAGAACCAAGAACTAGGCTGCAGTTTCATGCCTGAGTCTGCCATTCTTTAGACCAATGAAGAAACTGAGACCGGGCAAGTCTTCCTCATTTGTCAAATGAGTTGGGCTAGTGGATGCTTAATGGTACTGTAGATGCAAGGGGAAGTTGTCCACCCCTGTCTCTTAAGAGCAGCAGTTGACTCAGCCCAGATACAAATGAAAAATAGATAAAGAAAGAGAAGAGGAAAGGAGAGAATAACAGCTGCCAGGTGGTTCCTGCCTGCCTTGTCTAGTACTTTTTATACACTGGATGATCCAACCCGGCAAGCACACTTTGGAAGAACTCTTCCTGACCCATCCAGCACATTTAGGCACAAGAGCTTTAGGAGGCCTGCTTTCCCCATGAAGCAAAATGTCACCATATCACATAATGAGGCAGTACCAGGAACACACTCTGTCTCTTGAAGTTCTCTTACTTGGCTGTCTCCTGGGTTTTCATCCATTCCTTCACATTGAGTATGCACCACTTCTGTGTAGTCTTCACTGGGTTTTGCTTCTCTGATGTTGTATTGAGTAAGAAGTGTGTGACTTGTCTTCTAGTGTAATTGTAGCTGTGAAAAGAGAGCTACAATCAGAACAGAGCCAGATTTGTTTAATGAGGAGAGTCAGCTCTCCTGCCCTCCCACCCTAGACCCAAGGTGAAAGTTTCAGGGTCTTTCATTCCAAATTACACAGACTGCCATTCTAATTGCATTTAGGAAAAGTCATTTGTATTTAATCCCAAAGCTCCTTCCCTCCCACCTTCCTCTGATCATTTGAAGATGGTCAGTGGCAGGTACTGGAGGCTCTCCAGCAGTATCATCTGATTGGTCCCACCCTATCTTCCATGCTTCCCCTTGACCCTTGGCTCAGCCACATCTTCCTTTGCTTGATCTCAACGTTTGGGATCATAGTTTCTAATCATTTACCATCTTGAAGGAAATGCAGTTTTCTCATCAGAAGAGATGGTGAGCTGAGTCATTGATCTGGACTCCAGTGGAAGGACCAGTGATGGGACTTCCAGAAAAACAATGGTACATTTCAGACTGACACAAGTGCCCATAGATAGCCAGAAGGACAGCCTATAGGCATCACTTTGGGCCAGGAATTATGGTCTCCTCCAACACAAAGCTTTGTCTACATTTCATTGTTGGCCTGTGGGCTGCATCATTATTTGGAAACCCTTAGGCTTAATAAGATTAAACATTGCCTTCCAAGGTAATGCAGACAGAGGGAGAATATCTATGTGGGGAGTGGCAGGTAGACCAACATAGGCCCAACTCTTGAGCCTTGGGAAGTCTCTTCACCTCAGGGGTCTCTTACTGGTATTCTGCCAGAATGATCTTGACCCAATTGGCCTTTGGCCCTTCCCGACTGTCCTGAGAGACATTTCCCCCACCGCCTTCCTGGGAGATTCCTTGGACTTCCAGTTTCCTGCCTGAGAAATGGACTCTTCTCTATTGATGATGATTGACAGTTTGAGTTTCAACCCCTTCTGTAAATACCCAGTGCCTATACCTAGGGCAGAGCCTTAGCCAGACGACTAGAGAAAAAAAAAAAAAAAAAAGCAAAAAGACAATAAAAAGAGGGAAGTGTTGTTTCTTTTCTGTGCTTAGCAGGAAGCCAGGGACTTTTAGGATCATGAGACGTAATCTTTGTTTCATTTAATGAGACTGGGAGTAGCCCACAAAGGGAAATTGTTGATATGATTCTAATAACTCAGTGGGGACACATGGTGGACAGAATTATAAAGATGGTTTCCTAAGATACCTGTTCTCTGGTTATTCAATCAAACACTAAGCTAAATACTTCTGTAGAGGGATTTTGCAGATATAAAGTTTCAAGTCAGTTGACTATAAGATGTGGAGACTATCTAAAGTGGTGTTTTCCAAAGAGAATCAAAGCAAGAGGAACATTCAGTGCAATCTTGCTAGCTTTGAAAATTGGGGGCTTATGTTCAAGGACCAAAGAGTGACCTCTGGGAGCTAAAAGTAGCCCTCAACAGATGCCCAGCAAAGAAACTGGGAACTCAGTCCTACCATCGCAAGGAACTAGAGTGTGCCAACAACCCGAATGTGCTTCATAGCAGATTCTTCCTTAGAGACATAAGAGCCCAGCTTAGCCCATATCTTGATGTGTGAGACCCCAGGCAGATGACCCAGTTAAGCAGTCCCAGACTCCTGACCTGTGGAAACTATGAGAGAAAAAATGAGTGTTGTTTAAAGCTGCTACATTTGTGGTAAATTTGTTATACTGTGATAGAAAACTCACTGCAGGACATCTAAGTGATCCCCAAAATGTAGATGTAGGTGTCGAACCTACATCTCAGCCTTCTGCATGCATGAAACCAAGGTTGGCACAGGGAGCACACATACCTTACATGAACTCTCTGCTCCCCTCTCCAGCCCTGAGCAGAGTCACAGAACTCTGCCCGCTGGCTGAGGCCAAAGTGTGGCCCACTGGTTGCTGAGGTGCTGGGGAGTGGCTAATGCCTCACTTGGTCTACTAGAAACCAGGACTTTTTTCAGGCCAGTAGGAATAATCCCTGCTATTTTCAGAGAGCTGAGTACAAAACACTTCTGTTGTCATCGTTTCACAGGAGCCTTACAGAGACCTCTAGCTGAGGAGGTTTCTACCTCAGTAAAAACAATTATATCCGCATTTTTCAGATGAAAAAAATGAGGCCCAAAAAGGGCAAATGTCTGGCTCAAGGTCACTGAGTGAACATGGCGAAAAATTCCTGCTGCATAACAAAATTTACATTGGATGACTATTTGTGGATTCTTCAGTCAGTGGTTTGCAAGGCCTTGAGCTTTTAAAACTCTAAGCAGTGCACTGAGAAAACCTGGTTGTCAAGGCTGCTTCTCATGTGTCTAGGAACTACATGAGTAGCGACACAAGGGAGCCTCATGAGCGGAGATGTCTTTGCTCATTATCTGCAGAGTCATAATGCATCCCATGTTGTGTCTTGGCCTGTCATACCCATTGCCCAGGTTGCTACAATGTTCTTTCCCTTACTTCCTTCAGGTCTTTGCTCAGTGGGGCCTTCTCTGACCACCCTATCTAAAATTCTAATTCACCTGCAACCCTACCTCATGCTTTTGTTTTTCTCTCTATTGCAGTATCATCATCTGATATCTTATGCATTTGATTTATTTCTTTATTGTCTGTCTTCATGAAACAGGCATTTTTTTTTGTCTGTTTTGTTGACAGCTCTATCACCAGCACTCAGCACATTCCCTGGCATGTAGTATGTGCTCAGAAACATTACTATTATGGCAGAGCTGGGATGGAATCCACGTATGTAGAAAGTCAAATCTATTCCTTTTACCTAATCATATGGCCACCCCGACTCTCTGTAGGGAAAGAGGCTCTGTTAAGGATCAGCCATCGTATCTCCTGTTCGCTGGGGACAAGGTAGCTCCCAAGACTGTGGAGGGAGGCTGCTTCTGTCCCAGACCCTTCATTCCTGAACCAGGACTGACTGCAGTGTCACCTTTTCTCCTTTCTTTATGCAAAGTAATTTCTCAAAGTGATGGCTCAGGCCCCAGGAGAAAAGATCTTATCTGCCTAATAAGCTGGGATTCATTCTGACCAAAGGGAACAGAAGCAACAGATTAATCCCAATGCCTGGAATTTATTTAAAAAACATCAACTGTTTCTAATGTGAAACATGAAATTGTGCTGCCTGAAGTGGCTGAGACATATCAGGTTTGGGTGATGTTCCTGTGGCCACAGCAGTCCCTCACCAACTAATAGCCCTTCCCATTGGCAGAACCTTTTCAACCAGGAGCCTAGACCAACTGGGGAAGCTCAGATCTTTCCAGCAGGGTGAGAGAGAAGCAGAGGCTGCTCAGTCCCCTGAGTCTGTCATTTGGGTGATCCTGTGGCCTACCCCAGACCCTACCCAGGAACCAGGGTTGAGGAAACTATCTAGGGCATACAAGGCCTTTGACTATCATAGCTCAGCAGCTTCTGAGGCAGGGTCTGCAACAAGAGAGGTCCACAGAAGGATTAGACTAACAAGCAGTGGGAATAGTATGGACAGTGGGTGCTTCTGGAAAGATGGGTAGTTATCGTGCACACTTACATAGTATTAAAACAGCTGACATCTTAATGGCATTTTATTTTCTTTAGGAATGCCACAATGTCCCATCAAACACACCCCTCTCCTGCCCCATAGCTTTGCCTAATGTCATGTGTCCTCCTTGGACACAACCTCACTCTGGCCTGCTTGCTGGTCTCCAACCCCATTAACACACATGCATGTATGTACATGCACACACACATACACATGCTGCTGTACCACCTTCCATTCTTGGTCTCAGTCCTTTCCCTACCTCACTGGATCCCACCTCCTGCTGAATGGAAAGAAATGTACTCTTTTTCCCCTCCATAAAATATGGAAGTCTGCATTTGCTATCTAGCACACTGTTCTGGCCCCACTCATGGAAATCATGCTTGCATAATGTTTTCCCTTGAAGAGGACAGAGCTAGGGCAGCCCTTTACTTCAGAGTGAGTCAGGGTCAGCCAAAATTTGAACCCAGCCATGAAGTAATTCATTGCCACATTATCTATAATAGAAAAGAATTGGATACAATGTAGACATTGGACAATATGGACATGGCTAAGAAAATCGTTGCACATCATCTCCAAGGAATATTATGCAGTCATTAAAAATGATCATTACAAAGACAATGTTATGACATAGGCAAGGCTTACAATTAGATGGTATGTGAAAAGGGTGAATATAAGACTGTAAATATACTGTAATTACAGCAATGTAAAAATAAATACACACATGTGGCCAAGGCCTGGGAGGCAATATAGGATAGAAAATGAGCTCTTATGGGCTAGGATGCTTGGATAATGGGCTAATTTTTCTTTGTAAACTTCCTGTAATGTCATTTAAGCGTGTTATAATATTGTTGTTACAATAAATAACTGCTGAAGGGCACAAAGGTGAGTCTGAGACCTTTGGCTGATTGCAGCCGCCTTAGGCAGTGCTATACAAACAGTGGCTACTTACTAAGTTACGGCAATTATCATGAGTCATTCTCCCCTCCACCAAAAATAGACTTTAGTTGCCCTTTGGTGTTCCCCATCTCAGTGAGTGATGCCTCCTTCTCCCACACCCCTGTTCAGTCCATCACTGAGTCCTATGGGTTTTGCCTCTTTAGGATTCTCAGATCTCTCACTTGTCTCCATCCCTCCTGCTACCCCAAGTCCAGGCCACCATCTTCTCACACCTTAACTATAGACCAACAGGTCGCCCAGCCTCCAGCCTCAATCTCGTTGGCTACTCAATTGGTCTCTAAAGTGAGGTGCTCAGGGTGACCCACTGAGAGGCAGAATGAAAAGATTTGAACTTTCCTGCAACATTGGTTAGGCCTTCTCTCATCATTGCCCCTGACATTTAGGTGTGTTATGTACACACTTTATTCAGCTCGGTTGTACATCTTTATATACTTTGGGCATATATTTTCAAAAATGTTTCATTGATAGAGTAGGTAACCAAAAATTTTGATTGTGAACACCAAGTATATGTTTCTAAAATAATATTTTGATTGTATCACTTTCTTGCTTAAAACTCTTCAATGATCTTTCACTACCTACAGCATAGAGGCCTACATAACCCACCAGCCTTTTGTGACCTGGTTCTGCTGACTGCGCCAACATTATCATCTGTTAGCCCTAGTCTCACTTCTTTAGCCTCTGGAACCACCATGCAACTGAGAGGGCCTCCTTTGAATTTTTGTGGGGGCCAGATCCAGTGGCATGCTGGAGCCAGCTCAGAATAGGTCCTGACAGCCCATTGTGTCTCTTCCCAACTGCACATTCAGCTGATGCCAACCAAATAGGTAGCTTAAAATGGGTCATGGTAGGATTATTTACAGAATGGAAATTGGAAAACACTACACATCAAGGATTTATTTTTTCCAGAAAAATTTGTCTTTGAATATTTACCAGCATTCCATTGAGCTAATTTCTCTTCTTGAAATGTCTTTTTCTAGTATCCTGCTTCAAGATTTAGTTCAATATTTAGTTCAAGCAACATACCATGCACACAGCTTTCTCTCACCTCTCTATGCCCCTTTCTGCATTCATGCCTCTCCCTGTGTTCCTGTGAAAACTATGAACTCCTTGGGGGCAGGGGTCATGTCTGAGTCACCCTACGTCCATAGTGCATAGAGAAGTGCCAGGCACTGAGTGGGTGCTCTGGGAATCTTGGTTAAAACTGAATGCTTATAGCCCCTGTGGGTCCTGGTGAGCCTGCTTGGTAGAGTTAAACCCTGGGGACAGCTAGAAGTCACCAGATTTACAGCTTAGCTCTAAGAGCATGTATCATCTTCCTCCTCCTTGCTTAGGGTATCAGGCTAATAGTTTCCTCAACTTTTCCCAGAGACCTGAATGGCCTAGAGACTGCTATAGGGAAATCAGTTCTGCTGAAGAAATAATCACTCACACCACATACCTGAGCAAACAGCTGTTAGGGAAACTATTATGTCAGAGGCAAGGATTATAGAAATGTCTCCCATTGGATTGCAAATGGAGATTTGTTTTCCTTTTGCAATAATCACCTATAACATTTGTCATTTGCGCTAGCAAGTTGCTGCTTGAAGCAGAAATCTAGAGTCATTTTAAATATAGAACTCCAGACTCCAGGCTTCCCTGAAGGAGCAGAGGTAAAGTCCTTTGGAAAGGAGAGCAGAGACATGTCAAATACCGCCAGCAAGATACCAGTGTAGCAGAGAAGAAACGTAAGGTCTGAGGATGATGCCTGCCTCCTGCTCCTCACAACAGAGCCCAGAGCAACAAACAAAAGTTCTTTTCTCAAGGTGTTAGCAAAAGCCTGATTTCTAAGTAGGGAGTGAGAGAGGCAAACGGGGTTAGCCCCTGGGTCAGGAAAAAAGGCTACCTCCTTGGCACGTTCTTGGGAAGACCCTGTACCTTCACAAAGGGCAAAAGACGGCTGGCTCCAGAGACCCATGGGGAAGTAGCAGACAAAAAAGGAAGGGAGAAAATACAGCCTAGTGTCCTTCTGATCGACGCAGGGGGAATACTGCTGGAGCCTCCACTCCTTAGCACAACACAGCCTAAGGTTCAAGGAGCACAGGAGAAATTGATTTTTGGTTTCTCTGGTTTTAATGGAAGCTGTGGAATCCCAGAGACCTAGGTTTTAATCCTTGCACAGCCATCTGCTAGCTGAGTGACCTGGGGCAAATAAATTGTCTTTCTTTGCTGAGCCTCATATTTCTCATCCACACTATAGATACAATGATATCTCTCCTATAGTGTGATGAAAATAAAGTAGATGTGATGGTGAATTTTATGTGTCAACCTGGCTGGGCTATGATGCCCGGTTGTTTAGTCAAACACTTATCTAAATGTTGCCATGGAGCTTTTTTTTCTTTTAAGCTGTGATTAATATTTGCAATGAATAGTCTTTGATTAAAGCGGATCACCCTCAATAATGTGATTGTGCTTCATCCAATCAGTTGAAGGTGTTAAGAGCAAAGAGGCTAAGGTTTTCCAAAGAAGAAGGAATTCTGCTTTCCAGACTGCAACATAGAAACCCTGCCTGGATTTCCAGCCTGCTGGCCTTCCTTATGGAATTGCTAGTCCTCACAATCTCATGAGCCAATGACTTAAAATCTCTCCCTCTCTCTCTCTCTCTCTCTCTCTCTCTCTCTCTCTTTCTCTC